>PVIC010036577.1:0-18396 GCA_004025085.1 Thryonomys swinderianus
GTGTGTGTGTGTGTGTGTGGTGGGTGTGTGTGTGTGTGACGACAAACACAGCAGAGGAGTGGACAGCGCTTTCCTGGCCCTGCTCGGGCGTGCCCCTCACTGTGCCCACTGCCCCGAGGCTGCGTGGATCACAGCACGTTTCTGTGTACTTGACCCGTACGGCGCCCCCTTCCTGTCTGACCGCAGCTCCTCCAGGGCAGGGACTGTTCCTGACACACCTTTCTCTCTGCGTACTTGACATGTGACAGGTGCTCAAAACGGAAGGCATCAGTAAAGTGAGGGGAAAATACACAGCATCAGACAGGCCCGGCTCCGATTCAGGCTCTGCCACATGCTGGCTGTGCGACGCGAGGCAAGCGACTTCATTTTTGAGATTCAATCTGCTGCTTGGCAGGGTGAAGGCAGTAACATGCGCACTGGGTTTGACATAGAGGTAAAACGGGTTTGTGTGTGCTGAACACCTTAGTGTGGTGCGTGGTTTGCGGGCAACGGGGGACTCTGTGCCGAGTGGGACTCTGTGGTTTGTGAACTCCGTGCTGAGCTTTGCCACAGCCCTGGAGTGAGCTCTCAGCCTCTGTGAACTGCAGTGTTACCCCCATCAGGAAGAAGTCCCACCTCCCAGAACTGCTGGGCCTTTTCCATAAGAAATGATATACATGGAGGTCTATGCTACATAGTAGGCCCCGTGGCTAAAGCCACTTCCAGCCAAAGCCACGGGGGCGGATGGCAGCCAGCACCCAGGTGTACACGGAGCCCAAACCAGACTCACTGGAAAGAGTGTGTTCGTCAGCACTCGGTCCCTGCACCAAACACCCAAGACAATCAACTTACAAACATGCAAAGTTTCTTTCGGCCCACAGTTTTGGTCCATGATCCATTGATCCTGTTGTTCTGGGCCTATGGGGAGTCAGCAAACATGGCGGGCAGCAAAACCCACTCACCTCAGGGCCCGGAAGCGAAAGCAAGAAAGACAACTTCACAATCCCTGTCAAGGGCACTGCCCCAGCGACCTAAAGACCTCCCACCAACTCCCACCTTGGAAGGGTTTCAACGCCTCCCAGCAGTGCCACCAGCTGGGGCCAAGCTGACAACAAGCCACCTGTGAGGAACGTTCCAGATCCAACGATAGCACGTGGGTACAGGCAGGTGGGCCAGGCTAAGGTTCTCCCACCCAGGATCGCAGGGGCAAGGAAACTAAAGGACTGTGTTACTTTGCTTTCGTTGCTGGGACAAAATACCCAACACCCAAAGTTAAAGAAAGAAAGGTTTGTGCTCGCTTCGGCAGCACATATACTAAAATTGGGATGATACAGAGAAGAGTAGCATGGCCCCTGTGTAAGGGTGACATGCAAATCTGTGAAGCATTCCATATTTTTTTTAAAATGGAGTATTATTCTGCCATAAAGAATGACAAGACTGATTCATTTATGTGCAAATGAATACACCTGGAGGACACGCTAATGAGTGAAATAAATAGATCACAGATAGGCAAATACCAGATCTTCTCTTTGATATGAACACCTGTAGAGGCAAATGAGCTCTAGAAAGTATGACAGTTTTTGTAGAATTTGGTGTGGGGATGTAATGAGGGGAAGGAATAAATAGGATTCTGAAAGAAAATAAAAGAGCATAGGGTGGGGAGGTGTGGGGGGGATATAGGTAAAAATGAGAATTGACTTGTGTCATATATTGGTACAAATTCCCCAGTGTTATGTGTGATTGTGAGATGTATATAAATTGTACCAATAAAGAATTCAATTTAAAAAAAAGAAAGGTTTATTTAGCTCATGGTTTGTACAGGTTTCGGTCCATAAGTGCCTGGCGGGCAGGCACCACTGAGAGAAACAGCGTGGCACACACACGGGAGCAGAAGCAACGAAGGACGTTAACAGTGTCTTTCTGCCCCTCGGTCTCACGCAGGCCGCTGAGGGCCGCAGCCCTCGCTCCTCCAGTCCTCGTGCCCTGGAGCCCAGCCCTCAGCACAAGTCAGTTTTAGAAAACTACCTGCCTATGACTGCACGAGGCTTTCGGGGGAACTCGAGCCACAGGTCCGACGGGGACTCGGCCTCCAGCAGAAAGGCCCACGGTCCCCGCTTCCTCCCCCAGCAGAGAACCTCCAAGTCTTTCTAAAAAGATAAATCGCCCCTAGGGCCGGAGGGTTAGCTCAGTGGTTCCAGCGCCTGCCTCGCAAGCGCAAGGTCCTGGGTTCGATCCCCGGTAACCACATACAATGCTGGGCATGGAGACTCACGCCCACCAGCCATCAATACCGCATACCACAGTGCCGGGCGTGGTGGCTCACGCCTGTAATCCCAGCACTCGGGAGGCAGAGACAGGAGGATTGCTGAGTTCGAGGCTTGCCTGGGCTACATAGTGAGCTCAGAGCCAGCCTGAACTACAAAGCGAGACCCTGTCTAAAAAAAAAAAAAAAAAAAGATAAATCGCCCCGCAACGAGAGACAAAGAGCAAGATGTGTGCTTCTGGATCAGGGTGTTCTGTGATGTTTATCATCGGCAAGGTAGCCCGGGGCAGGGCAGAGACTGCGCAGCGGGAGGGGCCGCAGGCCGGACCGGACCGCAGTCAGACATCCCCTCCGCTCCAGGCGGGGGCCCGTCCGGCAGTGCCCCGAGCTGCACCCCTCCGAGTCCCCCAGTGCTGGCCCCTTAGACGCCCGTGGCACCTTCCGGGGGCGGGCGTTGTCCAGCCTTCTAGATCTTCTGCAGGTGTTCGGGCCCGAAGGACGCAGGCAGCAGCTCCTGGACCGTCCTGACCACGTAAGAACCGTCTGCCTTGCTCATGTACACGGCCCAGTCAGTGCCAAACTGGAAAAGAGGCAAAGCTAGTGTGAGGGAGGCGGCGCGGCGGAGGGGTTAGGAGGGCCCTAGGTTTGAGTGCGGCTTTAACGCTGACCGCCTCATGCTTCTTGTGCCTTGGTTTCCTCATCTGTGAAATGGGAATGACCATCATCGTACCTGGAGCTGAAGGAGGAGCAAATGAAAGGACGCTGATAAGCACTTAGCATGGTGCACACGCACTGTGAACGGGCCGTTCGCGCTCCACCGAGGGCTCAGCAGGGCTTTGGAGAAGCAGCAGCTGGTCCTCAGAGCCAGATGTCCTGCAGCTATGACAAATGGCGGCCGACACCGAGTCCGCCCTCGCTGCTCACACCACGCAAAGGCGCACACCTGCTTCACCACACACTCTGTACTGCATCTGCACCATTCCCTCCCCCGGCCGTGGACGCCAGTGCTGTTATCATAGCTGTTTCCCTGTCGAGGGAGGTAGAGCCGAGGGGGGCGAAGTCAGCAAAGACGAGGACGTCTGCTGGTCTCTCTCCTGTGAACCGAGGGCCACCGCACGCTCGCTGTGTCCTTGGGCGCATGACAACTGCGTAGGGCTCAGTGTCTTGATCTGTGAACCGGCTTTGGAAATGGAAGAAGGTACCGAGCGAGGGTCGTGTGGAGAGGTGTCAGCAAGGGTCGCGCGGAGGGCCCTCGGTCGGCCCCACAGGCCCGGCTCTACCCGGCTAGGTGTGGTGAGCTTTAGGGACGGCTCGCGGAAAGCATCTGCTGGCACATAGTAGGCGCTCAGCAAACGGCGGCCAGTCTGACTGTGTAGGAGGCCAGTGAGCGCTCAGGCCTGCAGCCTGTTGTTGGCCTGCGCCCTGGCTGGATCGCCACGTGAGCACCAGACACCATCAGTCGGCTGGCTCGTTCAGTGCGGATGTTTTAAAGGATGGCATTTTTCTGCTTGGCAGGCTGTGCCTGAGGGTACGGGGAAGACAATGCTGGCGAGTTTCAGTGCCAAGTCTCTGGTCCCCAAGCCTCATCTCTCATTATTTGCATTTTGTTTTCCCTTCGCCCCTCCCTCCTCTGGCTTTTCCACTGCCTGCTCTCATCTACAATATCTCATCTGTTTGGAGGAAACAGAAACGAGCCATTGGGCCAAACTGGGGCCTTGGGAGCCAGTGACTTGGCGCTCTGTGTGACCTCCCGACGTGACCTCAGACGCTGTCGCTGGCTCGTGCAGCTGCGTCTGCCTCTAACGTGGGATGGATTCTGTGGTGTGAACCCAGTGCCTTCAGGGCGGCATATCTCATTTTGATTCAGCAAGTACACCCTCCAGACTGCTTGGTTTGCAGCCCTGGGATGAAGCAGAGGCAGGAAATGGAGGTGTCTGAAGTCTCCAGATGCCCCGAAACCCTGAAGCTGAAATGATCCACTTTCTTCCAAACACAGCTCTAAAAGCGGGAATTCTCAAGGAACAAGCAGCTGTCATACAACAAAGTCCTGCCCCAGGACTTTGCTTATGATTTTTGCCCACTGTATCTTAACTGATGAATTAATGAATGGGCAGAGCTGTGTCCCAATAAAACTTTATTTACAAAAACAAGCTGTGGGCCCACTGCTGATTCGGGGTGCCTCCTGCTGCCCTGTCACTCAACACACCTTCCTACTATTGCTCTCTTTTACACTCAGAAACGCTGCTTCTTGCAAAGTTTGCTTCCTGTTTATCATCAGTCTCTCTCCAGGTAGTGAGCTCCCGGAGGCCAGGGCTGGTCCGTCTTGTCCCCAGAGCTGGCTCAGTGCCTGACACCAATGACACTCACTCGATAAGTATTTGCTGGATGGAGCAATTGTTTCCGGGGACTTAGGCAGGCCTAGGCGTCAGCCAGCAGAGCAAAGGGGACAGGGGCTGTGCCCACTGCGGGGCACGGCTGTGCCCACCGTGGGGCACGGCTCCTACAGCCTGGGATATACACTTATCACTTGTGTCCCGGGAAGAAAGAGAAGCTCTTACCTCTCTCATCACTTGCCTGCAAGCCCCACACGGCGAGATGAAATCATCTTGCAAGTCACTGGGGAAGCAGAGAACTGAATTTAGATCCGTCCGTCCTAAGGCACCAGGGTGTTTCCCAAAATTTGGAGGTGGAGTCTCTGCCCCGTGCCAGCTCAGGTCAGAGCCTGCCAGGCCCACAGACAGGCTGCAGAGAAGGCGACCTGGTGGCTTCTGCGCACCACAGGGGAGGGCACCCTGTCAACAGTGAGTGCTCCCTGCCGCCCACCTTCTGAGTTAAAACAAGAGCTGTCTCTGGATTTTCAAGAGATGGCTCAGCCCGGCTGGTCATTATATTAAACAAAATGTGGGAAGATCACACAGTAAGAGATGAGCCTTGGCCGCAGAGGGAGAGGGAATGTTTTGTAGAGGAGGTGGCTTTTGGCCCCGTCCTTGGAAAAAAGGTAAAGTTCATTTAGTGAGCAACTACTATTCCAAGTATTTGACATTCATTTAGTTTTCAGGACAGTGCAAGGGGCAGAATGGCCGTTTCATGCATGAGGAAACAGACTGAGTGAGGGGAGGTAACAGAGATGCTATCCTGAAGCTGTTCTGTGTTGTAGGCAGAGGAAACAAGCAGTATGTGTGCAAAGGTCCCGCATGTGAATCACAGAGAAAGCTTGGCTCCTTGCGTCTGAGAAGCCCGGGAGAAGAGATGCCCACAGCCGGGGAGGGTGCAGGCACTGCAGGAGCCCTCTGGCAGAGGCTGGCGCCGGAGAAGGCAGGTTTCCCTGCAGAAGCTCCCACTCCTGCTGCAGAACCAGAGGTCAGGCCCGGAGCCGCCGCCGCCTTTGCCCTCCTGGACCCGGCGCTTTGCGAGGTCTCAGCAACAACGCGTGATTTAACATTGACTTTGGGGCTGGGTTTGCGTTGTGCTAACTCTGTGTCACTTAAAGTCATTCGAACCCATCCAAGGTTCACTTCTCTGTCTGTGAAAGTGAGTGATGACGCCGCCTACTGTGTTGGAATGCAAGTGGGCAAACAGTGCGCTAAGACGCCCAAAGGGCTCCGGGACCTACAGAATGCCAGTCACGCTTTCACGGTCCGTGCTGTATTCTGGTCGCTTACACCCTTACATCACGGGCTCTGTCAGGATTTCAGTCTTTTATCACGTGCAGTTTATTGTGTACTGCGTACTCTGTGTATTGCAGTTCATCTGGCTATAGACCACCAACAGCTGCTATAGCACCCCTAGGTGCCTAGAATATGCAACACACCCCGGAAAGCCATCTACGTGCTTCATCTCATTTCGGTTGGCAAATATTTGTTGGGTGGCGATTATGTGCCAGGCACTGTCCCTGTCTTGGGGGAATAGCAGGGAACAAAACGGAGGAGATCCACTGTGCTCAGGAGTTTAGACCAGTGCGGGAGCCAGGTAACCAGGCAACGCCTTAACCAACCGGCTGACTCACCAACCCACCAACCCACCAACCAACCAACTCACCATGGATCAAGCAGAGATAGGCACAGAGGCTCTGACAGAATAAAGCAACTGAGGGCGCTACGCAGGAAGAGGTGCTACTTTCCCTTTTGTATGTGGGGGGCTATCACAGAACAGTTCTGCCCCATGCAAAGGTGGGGTTCTCTCTGAGCGTGCCTCCAGCTTCAGAAGAACAGCCAGGGGAACCCGATGGGGTGGGACTCTCACAATCACCGGGTGACGGCCGGTTCAGCCAGAGCCTCGTGAGCCCTTTGCAGGCTGGAGGGCACCCTTTCCTTCGTCCTTCCCATGCTGGCCAAGGCCCCAAACGACATTAATGCAGAGCCGCTGCTTGCTGAAACAGAGGCTGTCTGCGGGACAGGGCTCTGCGCGGAGCTCAGCCTCCCTCGACCTTGAAGGCGGCGCATGGTCTGGTTCCTCCCTCAGCCCGTGGCTGGCAAACTATCAGGCGAACGGCTCGCTGGACATGATGACCTGGACTTGGTTCTTGAGGGGGGGCCATCCTGTGGGCTTCAAACTCAATTTGAAGTTGAATGTGGCCCAGGGGTTAGCCATCAAGTCACAAGATGGTGTTACGGGTAAAAAGCTATTTAGACATTTTACAGGCAGTTAGGGTAGCCCTGGAAAAGCACAAAGAAGCTAACGTGGAGGTTGGCCTTGCCGGAGAAGAAAACTACCCACCCATCATGAGCCACACTCCGGCCAAGCGGGAGCTTCAGCGGCAGAAGGAGCTGCCTGAGCCAGGACACGGCTTCCATGCCTCTTTCTGCCCCCTCCTCTGCCCTGCACCCTGCCCGCCTTTTGCTGCGTGGTGAAGGTTTTCTGGGGTCTGTGCTGACCTCCATCACTGGCTGAGATCACACTGATGAGGCGGGAGACCTACTGGCTCTGAGGAACCCATTGGGAACCACGGCTGGGCACACTCATGGCTGCTGCCCGCGTCCACCGCGCCTCTCCCGGGTTCCATCCTTCACCATCTCAGGAGGAATTTCTGGCTGTTCAGCCCCGTCAGTGTGAACAAGGCAGTTGCTATTTCCTGTTCATCCTCTAAATCTGTGCTCTCAATTTAACAAACCATTAGTGTGATAATGACTGAGTTTCTGGCTCCAGGACGCAGGTTTGGGCTGAATACCCAGAGCAGAGCAGTTGGATGCTGGGAAGATGCAGGCTTCATGTCACGGAGGGCATTCGCCAATCGCCAGCATGGTCATGTTTAACAGTAGATAATGACCAAGAGAAAGAGCCTGTCATTTGGAAGGTTCTAACAAAGCCAGGCTACCACGCCGGTATCCTTGTGTTGACTTTGGTCTCTCCCCAGAATATCAGTTTTCTTGGATCAGCTTTGAAACTGAGTTATTTCTCCCTTCCTCACAGCAAGTGCCGTGTGCAGCGTGATCTCTGCTCATCTGCACGAAATGTTCCCTGCACAGCCTCACCTGTCTCCGAAGCTGAGGGGAAGCCAGGACAGAGACAGGCACCAAGCGGCTCGCAGAGCCGGGCGCTCTCTCCCTTGGCCCGAGTCACTTACAAGCACCCTTCCAACAAGCTGGAGCAGACGGCGGGGACGTGCGGGGTTTGTGTCTGCCACACAGCCCCCACCGGCCCCATTCTGCTCGCAGCATTTCTGCAGCAGGGGCTGTGGTGCCCAGTCGCTGGCTCCCAAAATTGACCTATGTGGCCAAATATCCTAAGACCAACATCGGAGCGGCCTTGCAGTCCCTTGAGGGTGGGCTAAGCATTTTTACATCTTTTTTTAGACAGGGTCTTATTTATAGTTCAGGCTGGCCCTGGACGCACTATGTAGCCCAGGCAAGCCTCAAAGCCAGCCTGCCTCTGCCTTCCAAATCCTGGGATTACAGGTGTGAGCCACCACGCCTGGCACTGTGGTATGTGGTACCAGGGATCAAACTCAGGACCTGGCACTGCAAGGCCGATGCTGGAACCACTGAGCTAAATCCCCAGCCCTTTTCCATCATTCTTACTCAAATGTTAGCTCACTGAGAACACAGCCTCACAGACAACGCACAGATGCCCACAAAAGGAATTCACCACTGAACAATGAAGTGAGCCTGCGTGGCTGTGCACGCTCGTATTTCCTGTGCTCCGGGAGGCTGGAGAAGGTGGCTAGTTCAAGCTCAGCCTGGGCGACTTAGTGACTTTGGGAGATCCTGTCTCAAAAAAAAATTTTTTTTAAATAAAAAAGGGCCAGGAATGTAGCTAAGGGCAAGGATTCGGGATTCAGTCCCTGGTACTGCAAACCAAACAATCGAGCAATCAGTCAGTCAATCATTTGAACTGATGAGTTGACGTGGTCCAAGTTAAGAAAAGAGTTCATTCATGCATTTAAATCTTGAGGCCACAGAATGTGGGTCCAGGGCCATCAGGCACCCAGTATTCTCCCTTGGGGGAAGCCAGCAGGTACCAGGGTACTGATGTCTGGGGCACGAGCAGAGTTGGCTGTGGCTCTTTCCACCTAGAAGTAGCCGCAGTCTGACTGGTTTGAGTCGTAACTGGTGATTACATGGTTTGTCTCTGGGTCCTGGTTCTGGCACCTAGAGGCGAGCAGTGGGGTGGGCAGCTCATTCTGGAGCCCACGTCAGCTCAAGGTGAGGGGGGAGAGAAGGTCTGGCATCCGGGCACAGCACGGCACTGTGGAATGGGACCCAGGTAAGACTCTGGCACCTGGGTTTTGTCCTAGCTGTGCTCTTAGGAAAGCTGTTCAACTTCTGTGGGTCTCAGTTTTCTTACCTACAAAATGGGGGCGGAGGTAGAGGACTCTATACCAGGTGGCTTTCAGTTGGCTCCAGCTCTGGGCTCTTGTGCAGCTTTCCTGCTACGTCTCCGGGGCTGGGGGTGGGGGTGGGGTCCCGCTGAACTTCGGGTTCTTGTAGGAGCAACATACTGTACATGCCCTTGTGTCAGAGCTGTCTTCTCTGCATACCTACTCTGTACACTCACGGTCTAGGAAGGGCAGAAGCTATTTTCTGTTTACTTATGCATCCTCCACACTTAGCCCGACACATACCTGTGTCCGGCACAGACAGGTACCCAGTGGACGTGCGTCCGATGAATGAATGGATGACTGGTGCGTGGGAGCCGCTGGCTGAAGCAGTGCCTATCTTCACTATGACATGTTGGGCCCACTCACCTGGAGATAGCAATGGCCCTGAAGTCCTTGTGCCCTTCCGAGATGGCCTTCAGGATGGCCGTCCGTTCAGCACAGATGCCCAGTCCATAGCAGGCGTTTTCTATATTGCACCCTGGGAAGAGAGGAGAGCCACTTCCTGTTGTAAGAGACCCCATTCCGGGATGGGGGCAGACTTAAGTATTGGGAGGCTCTTGGGCCACTGTTCTTCAGCCTTTCCAAGAAGGCCCAGCGTCTGTGTTTCTCCAACACCTCCAACGTGGTGGGCTGGCTCCAAGGCAGACGCAGCCCAGGCACAGCAGAGGAGCCTGGGCATAGTGGAGGAGGGTTGGCAGTGGGACGTGTTCCAAAGCGGCCGGGAAACTTCTGGGTCACAAACTGCTTGCCTATTACTTCCTTTCTTTTTGTCTTCCATAGACCGGAAGATGGAGGCAGAAGGGTGGGACAGCTTTGGCCATCTGGTTTATGTCACAGGAATGGAGATCTGACAGAGTTGTCTACCTTCCCTGGGTCAAGTACCTACTCTGAATTATGATATAAGAGAAAGACGGAATTCCATCATGCGTGAATCACTGTACTGTGGGATCCTTCTT
Source organism: Thryonomys swinderianus (assembly GCA_004025085.1). Lineage (NCBI taxonomy): Eukaryota > Metazoa > Chordata > Mammalia > Rodentia > Thryonomyidae > Thryonomys > Thryonomys swinderianus. Next base: position 10,016 of record PVIC010036577.1, read on the forward strand.
TATGCCAGTATAACCTACACGTGCCAGGAGCTCTGTCTTTCCTTTTCGTGCTGTGAGGTTTTACTGCTGCTATACTTTATTACTCTATCTTGTGTATTGTGGTGGTGGGAGGATAATTACTTAGTTTCTGGCCCCTTAATCAGCAGGATCACAACTGGACCCAAGAGAAAAAGCTACGAAGCACTTCTGAGATCCTGCTTCTGAGCTGGAGGTGGCAATGGAGTGGGGGCTCTGGGTTGTCTCCTTCTTATGGTTTAGACCTAAAATGTCCCCTGAAGTCAGGTGTTTGGAGGTTGGAAGAAGCAGGTCCCTGGAGGCATGACTTAGAAGACTATTGTTGTTCTGGGCTCTTCCCCTCTTTACTTCTGCTTCCTGGCTGCCAGGAGGTAAGCAGCTTTTCTCTGCCAAGTCCCTCCATCATGGCATTTTTACTTCAGAGCCAGCTGACCACAAACTACAAACCCCAATACCACGAGCTAAATTAAACCTCTCCTACTTTAAGTTGTGGGTATCAGATGTCTTGTCCCAGTGATGGGAAAGCTGACTAACACAGATTTTGGTACTATAAACGTGGTTGTTTCTGGGACTGTACCTGACCACGTGTTTAGAAAACTCTAGAACTGGTTTAGGAGAAGAGTTTACAAAAGTCTGGAGATGCTATCTAGAGATGCCTTACAATATCATTGTAGGAGAGACTCTATAGCTAAGAAGGCCAGAATGTTGATAAGAATGTGGAGAGCCTCAGGAGGTTTCAATTAGGAATAAAGATAATACTGGAAACTGGACTAGTGGCCATGCATTAACAGTCTGGCAAAGAATTTGTCTACATTCTCTCCGTGTCCTGAAACTCTGTGTAAAGCTGAATTTAAAGAGGGTAGATTAATTGATCTGGTGGAAGAAAGGTGGCCCAATGTTCAGGCTGTGGCATGAGTACTGATGGGTATTTTACTCACATTTATAGTGAGAATAAGAGTATGGGCCAGACACTTAGCTCAGTGGTTCCAGTGGCTGCCTAGCAAGTGCAAGATCCCTGGTTCAATTCCCAGTAACCACATACAACAGTATCAGGCATGGTGACTCACGCCACCAGCAATCAGTACCACATACCACAAATGCTAGGCTTGGTGGCTCAAGACTGTCATCCCAGCACTTGGGAGGCAGAGACAGGAGGATTGCTGAGTTCGAGGCTTGCCTCAGCTACACAGTGAACCCAGGGCCAGCCTAAACTACAAAGTGAGACCCTGTCTCAAAAAAAAAAAAAAAGAGTAAATAGACCCAAAAGTTGTGAAAAGTTTGCAGTTTGACCAGATGGAAGTGCTTGCAATGTCAGGGCACAGAGAGCATGGGTACTGAAAAGATTAACATTAAAAACAAGTCAAGTACTTTGCATTAGAACAATAGGAAAGATGGTCTGCAAGTATCTCAGGATACTTGGCCGGACCCTTTACTTTGCAGGCTTAAGACCATAAACAGATAAACTTCTTTGAAAGACTGCTTTAAGACAGATCCAGGGTGCCCCACTCACTGAGGGTCACCTGGAGAGTTGCTTCCTCAAGTTCAGCCATCCGGGTATTCAGACAACACTGCAGCCGTGATTCACAAGCCGTCTGACATCTGTTTGAGTCAGCAGCAGGCCTGGCATCGTCCCCATGGTGCCAGTTTTTCAGCATTGCAAAATCCAAGAATTTATGGAATCATAGAGGTTCACACTCAGATTTCAAAAGAAGGCCTGGGAGGCTAAAAAAAAAAAAATTGTAACAAGGACATAGTCTTCCAGAACACTCCGAGAGGACTGTAATGCGGGGATCATGCTGTCCTGAGGAAGACCAGCACACACATGTAATGAACAAGGGCACTTTTATTAGCACAACATGCAGTGGGCCTACCAACACTGGATTGGAGACCCAGAAGAATGGGTACCAGTCCCTTTTAAGGGCATTTCAGGTTACACACGGGAGGGCTGTCACGAGAGACCTGACTGCAGGAATGCCGTGGGGAACCTAATTGCAACAGCCAGGACCTAAACTGGCAGCGGCCCTTCCTCACAATGTTACAGATAGAGCTGTGAATGATAGTAGCTGATTTAATTAGCCATTTGTTTACCCTGTGGAGCCTGGTGCCTCTAGTTGCTTTGTAATGTTAAGTGACCCCCACTTAGAAAAGCTCTGTTGACGCCCAGCACACCTGGGTGTGGTAAATTGTAACCTCCCAACCTTCTGCTCAGCTCCCCCTACTCACTAAACTACCAGTGACTATTTGTAACCGTGGAAACTGATAAGGCCCTGGGAGCAGATCTGTGGAACCCAGGATTGTAAATCAGTATGTTACCTTCCCATTTCTATATAACTGTTCCAACTGAAATAAGGTGAAGGGAGCCAGGGAGACTCAACTTCCTCTCACTGGAGTTAGAAGGTCAAGCTGTTCCTTGTTAGGGAAATCTGTAGACTTAACTTTTATGACTTTCCCTCATCTGGGACAGAAGGTCAGGGACCCCTCCTCTGAGATAGAAGGTCAGTGGGCACGGCGGCGCCTGGTATAATCAGAGTTTGAGAAATCTGTACAGAGATAACTGGGAAATTGCCTGTCCTCCTCACACTGATCTGTTACAGGTTTGTTGCCTGCAAATAGATCAAAGGTTAACAGCAGAGCATTCCATCCTGCTTGCTAAGGGATCAAGTGAGATGAGGACAATCCCCCAATAGTAAAAGACAGGTACAATCCCACTGCTGTTGTAACCAATCATGTCCCTGTGCATGTGTGACCTAACATTGTCTATAAAAACTGTGTGCTGCAAGGGGACAGGGTCGCCTGCTTGCTACGGTGGACCTCCTCTGCATGCAGTGGAATAATAAAGTGCCTTTGTTAATTACATTCCAGTTACTTACTGACTTCGGGGAGATTTTTGGACCCAACATGGGGACCTAGGCCTTTTAGTAATTGGCTAACAGTTTGATCTATCAAACTTATCGGTGGTCATTGGTAGGGGAGGAACAGGAAATACAAAGTCATCTTGTGGGAGGGCTGACAAAGGAAATCCTTGGTGGGAACAGGTCTGGGGTCCCCTCAGGCTACCAGGAGATGCTGTCACTTGGCAACCAGCATGCTAGGGACCTTATCAGTTTACTTAAAGTTTTTCAGGGAACCTTACACAATTAGCACAATTAGCAAGTTGTCACAAGTTATTTTTACAGAATATATATCACATTTGCACAAGTTTGTTGACATTTTAAACATCAGATAGGGGTGACTTACAAAATGAAGATGTTTTTTGGTCCCAATAAGGACTACGCATGAAGTTATGAGAGTGAAGCCAAAGATGCAGTGGAAACTCCAGGAAGTGGAGATGCAAGGGATATGGAATGCCTGCTGAGGAGAGCCGCAGGCAGTGAGTGGAGCCAGCTCGCCCGAGAGGCTGTGTGGGCTACAACTTGCAGTGCCGTAGGTGGGGTCACCCAAGCCTCTGGGAGGTCACCTCTCGCTATAATCTGCCTTGGGTGCAGGACACGGACCTACAAGATTTACTGTTTTTCCTGTTGGGTTCTGATCTTTTCTTCCTTTGGTCTGATTCCTTTCTAACCCTTTATTCCTCTATTTTGGAAGGGGAATATTTACTCCAAACCATTGTATATTGCAAGGATTTAATTTTCAATTTCCACAGGGTCTCACAGCTAAGAGTTTGCCTTGGGTCTCAGAGGAGATTTTGGATTTAAGCTTCAACAATGCTGAACTGTTAAGACTTTGGCAACTCTTAAGATGGGCTAAATGAATTTTGCATAATGAGACAGACATGAGTCTTCTGGGGGCCCAGGGTGGGATAGTGTGGTTTGCCTCTCAAGTGCCCCCAAAAATCATGTGTTTGGAGGTGGGACCTGATTAAAAGAAGCAGGTCAGGGTTGGAGGGTTAGCTCAGTGGTTCCGGCGGCTGCCTCACAAGCGCAAGGTCCTGAGTTCGACCCCTGGTATCCGCGTACAATGCTGGGCGTGGAGACTCATGCCCACCAGCCATCAATGCCACATACCACAGTGCCGGGTGTGGTGGCTCACGCCTGTCATCCCAGCACTCAGGAGGCAGAGGCAGGAGGATTGCTGAGTTCCAGGCTTGCCTGGGCTACATAGTGAGCTCAGAGCCAGCCTGAACTACAAAGTGAGACCCTGTCTCAAAAAACAAGAAGCAGGTCACTTGGGACATGACCTAGAAGGGAATGTTCGTGTTCTGGGCTCCTCTCCGTCTTTATGTTTCCTGGAAGCCACAGGGTGAGCAATCTTGCTCTACTGTTACCCTCACCATGCCATTTCTGCCTCTGAGCCAGCTGCCCAAGATCCAGAGCCTCCAGACCATGATAAAAATTAAATTAAGTGATAGGAAGAGTTACTGGGAGTAATCCTATTGCACAGTGGGGACTACCATTATAGGTAGGTAAGCTGGTTAGACATCTTGTAGGCAGTTAGACAAATCCATCCCTCAGAGAGCCCACATAGAAGGAGCCAACATGGAGGACAGTCGAAGAGACCTCCATGGAAGATCAGCATTACCAAAGGGGAAAACTACCCCACCCATTTAGGATAAACACCAGTGATGGATATTCTTTTTTTTTTTTTTTTTTTTTTTTTGAGACAGGGTCTCACTTTGTAGTTCAGGCTGGCTCTGAGCTCACTATGTAGCCCAGGCAAGCCTCGAACTCAGCAATCCTCCTGTCTTTGCCTCTCGAGTGCTGGGATTACAGGCGTGAGCCACCACGCCCAGCACTGTGGTATGTGGTGCTGATTGCTGGTGGGTGTGAGTCTCCACGCCCAGCATTGTATGTGGTTACTGGGGATCGAACTCAGGACCTTGCACTTGTGAGGCAGGCGCCGGAACCACTGAGCTAACCCTCCGGCCCAGTGATGGATATTCTAAGTAAACGTTTATCTCCCCAGAGTGGAGGGCCAAGATCTTGACCCACCCCTCCTGGAAAAGACCCCGGATTGAAAATTCTTGTTACATGACTTGATTTCTCATCGGGTCTCCATGAATGGATGTTACTTAGACAATTATACTTGCTGCAATCTTGGTTAATTGGTTAATCATGGTTTTGTCCATTTTGCAATTTCTCATTGTACCAGTATTACCTGACTACTTGCAGTGTTACTGGTTGACTATAATTTTGTCCCACTTTAAACCCACCTCACTCGTGGCTTTGCTCCATAAAAGCCCCCTAGGAAGTGATGTGAGTAGGTCTCCCACTTTTGGGTCCCCCTTCTGTCCCTCTTAGGCAGAAGCTTTCTTTCTCAATAAAGTTTTCCTACTCTTAACTTCTATTGTTCCTATTCTTTGATTTTAGAGAACGCCATCTTGTGTTTCAGATACCTAGCAGGTTGAGAGTTAGGCTTGCTTCCCGGTATCACTATGACTGGGACAAACTTTCCTGCCTGCAGACCAACTCAGACATATCTGGACCTGAGGACTTGACTCTTATCTTTTTTTTTTTTTTTGAGACAGGGTCTCGCTTTATAGTTTAGGTTGGTCCTGAGCTCACTATGTAGCTCAGGCAAGTCTCGAACTCAGCAATCCTTCTGCCTCTGCCTCCCAAATGCTTGGATTACAGGCATGAATCACCACATCCAGCATTGTGGTATATGGTGCCAATTGCTGGTGGGCATAAGTCACCACATCCGGTATTGTATGTGGTACTGAACCAGGCACCCTGCACTTGCTAGGCAGGCGCTGGAACCACTGAACTAAACCTCTGGCCCTTGACTCTTATCTTTACCAACTGTAACAACAAAGACTCCAGAGGTCTTACCTGCTGTGATGGTCCAGAGCAGAACTACACCAAAATCTTCATCTACATAATTCCTAAAAGACTATTGCTAACATCTGTCCTGCACTTTGAGTCTTTTGTTCCTCAAGATATGCATAATAAAAGTTGTGGCAAGCTGGAGTTTGGGGGGGTAGTTCCTTGCTACCCAGAGTAGGATGGATCAGGCCCAAACTCAGCTTCTCTAAATCTCATTTTCTATTTATTCATTAATTCATCTTGTGCTGTCAGGATCACAGGAGACTAGAACTTACTGCAGAGGTTCTAGGTATGTCCCCTTCGCCTGTTCCCTACAAAGGCTGACTAGTACACTTCCTTAGGAGAGTGGTACATAGGTTCCGTCTGGGGAAAAAGGACAGACACAAATACTGGCCAAAGGGGCAGAGAATGCTAATTATTCCAGCATTTACTCTCCCAACAGACTCCACCTGCACATGGCCATCCAGCTGAAACTACCTTTTCCAGCTTCCTTTGATACTTCCTATAGCTCTGAAGGTTTTTTTTTTTTCTTTTTTCAGTACTGGGGAGTAAACTCAGGACTTTGCACTTGCCAGGCAGGTGTGGCACCACTGAGTCAGTGCCAGCCCAAGTTCTCTCTCTCTCTGTCTTTTTTGGTTTGGTTTTGTTTTTTTGAGACAGGATATCACTCTGTAGTTCAGGCTGACCCTGAACTCACTGTGTAGCCCAGGTTAGCCTTAAATGCACAGCAACCCTCCTGCCTCTACCTCCCGAGTGCCGGGATCATAGGCATAAGCCATCATGCCTAGCATTCTAGCCCCACTTCTGAGTGTAAACCAAAGCAATGTGTGATAAGCAACTTCTAGTGTCATTTTTTTTTTTTTGAGACAGGGTCTCGCTTTGTAGTTCAGGCTGGCTCTGATCTCACTATGTAGTCCAGGCAAGCCTCGAACTCAGCAATCCTCCTGCCTCTGCCTCCCGAGTGCTGGAATCTAGTGTCATTTTGAGGAGAATGTTTGCCTTCCAATTCATCTTTCTCTTTCCCAGGGACTGGGAGGTGGAAGTGAAGACATGACAGTTTAAACTTGCAGATAAAGGACACTAATCCAGGGTTCATGGGACATCTAGAAAGGGAGTCCGATCAGTGGAACAACCTTGTAGAGCACAGCAGTGCAGCCCATAAGCCCTGACACAGTGTCTCTGTTAGAGAAGACAAAAACAGGCAGCCATCTTGTCCCCTCACTGGATTTCTTTCATTCACTCAGTCTGCTCCTTACCTACCACATGCCCCTTTTTACATTGGAGTCTTTACTGAGACTGTATTTGTCAAATTTAGGAACCAGAAGTCAGGCGTGGTGGCACATGTCTGTAATCCCAATATCAGGAGGCTGGGGCAGGAGGAACACCATGAGTTTGAGATCAGCCTTGACTATACAGTGAGACCCTGTTTTAAAACATTAAAAAACCCAAAATTTCAGAAACTGGTCATTATATTTTATCATTTAGCTTATAGTTCTTGGGACCTCAGGTATTCCTGACTAGAACTGATGATGTCACTGGGAAGCATCCCTTGGCTAAGTGCTGTAGCTACAAGCCCTGCTGGAGTGAAGACTGGTGTGTTCACAGCTGGCTGTGGGGAATTAACTGGGGACAGGTTTGGAATTCAACTTTGGGGAGAAAGATGGCTGTGTGTATACTGGGAACCAAAACTAGACTCTACTGAGCCTTGATTATTCTGACAACTCAGCATCCCTTCTCTTTTAAGTGTAACTCTTTTCATTTTCAAGCACATAATTCAGATGAGGATCAGGTGCATTCAGGGTGATTTGGCTATAGACCTCAGTAATGTAGGTAGGAGAGCCAGTTAGACATGTGGTAGGTAGTTCAGGGCCAGCCTTTGAAAAGCCTACATGGAGGACAGTCAAGGAGACCTTCACACTCAAAGTCAGTATTACCAAAGGAGAAAACCACCCCACCCACGTAAGAGGAAGCAGTGATTGATATCTCTGGGGTGGGGGATCAAAACCTTGACCCACCTAGAAAAGCCTCCTGACTAAAGACCCTACACCCTTGCTATGTGACTTGATTTTTCATTGATCTTCATCTAGTCAGTATTGCCTAAGCAACTATACTTGTTGTAATCTTATTGGTTGATCATGGTTTTGTCCATTTTGTGATTTCTCATTGCACCAATATTACATAAGTGACTGTATTTGTAATGTTACTGGTTGACTGTAATTTTGTCCCACCTTAAACCTGCCCCACCTCATGTCTTTGCTCCATAAAAGCCCTCTGGGCCGGGCATGGTGGCTCACGCCTATAACCCAGCACTCTGGAGGCAGAGACAGGAGGATTGCTGAGTTCGAGGCTTGCCTGGGTTACATAGTGAGCTCAGGGCCAGCCTGAACTACAAAGCGAGACCCTGTCTCAAAAAAAAAAAAAAAAAAAAAAAAAGGAGGGCCGGAGGGTTAGCTCAGTGGTTCCGGTGCCTGCCTCGCAAGCGCAAGGTCCTGAGTTCGATCCCTGGTAACCACATATAATGCTGGGCATGGAGACACGCCCACCAACAATCAACACCGCATACCACAGTGCCGGACAAGGTGGCTCACGCCTGTAATCCCAGCA
>PVIC010036578.1:0-18505 GCA_004025085.1 Thryonomys swinderianus
AGGCTGGCCCTGAGCTCACTATGGTGCCCAGGCAAGCCGCCGCGAACTCAGCAATCCTCCTGTCCCTGCCTCCCAAGTGCTGGGATTACAGGCGTGAGCCACCACGCCCAGCATTATATGTGGTTACCGGGGATCGAACTCAGGTCCTTGCGCTTGCAAGGCAGGCGCCGGAACCACTGAGCTAACCCTCCGGCCCCTAAGTAGCTATCTTTTGACAGGATGCCACCTAAGGAAAATATAATGGCCTGCAAATGTATCTATTATCCTAGGTGGGTGAATCATAAGAGACAGGCTAATATCTGAATCAAAAGGAGGTTAAATAATATATTGGAAGACCTGTACAATTACAGGGTATGAATATATTTTATACCAGAAAAGTAACTAATAAATATAAAAAATTATATAAAATTTTATGTCCTTCAATGTGGTTTGGTGCTGTCTAACAACACTTTTTGTTTATTCCACAGGAATTAATCTTTTCAGAATGACCAGTGTAAACATATCACAGTAACATATTTAGAATTTAACCAATGTAATTATTTTACAATAATATAGTTAGAGGGGCCAAGGATTTAACTCAGTGGTTCTGGTGTCTGTCTCACAAGTGCAGGGTGTCCCAAATTCAATCCCCGGTACCACACACCAGAATGCCAGGCGTGGTGGCTCACACCTGTAATCCCAGCACTCGGGAGGCAGAGACAGGAGGATTGCTGAGTTCGAGTCTTGCCAGGGTGACATAATGAGCTCAGAGCTAGCCTGAACTATAAAGGGAGACTCTGTCTCAAAAAAAAAAAACCCCAAAACAATAGTTTAACCCTTCAATGATAACCAATGTAAACAATTTATAATAACATATTGAGACAATGTTTGTTGGGGGTATGTCTCCCACCAGGCTATGAAAATTATTGGGGATCCCATTAGTGAAAAAAGAACGGAATAATTATTTCCTGGGGAGGTGCTCCTTTATTCACTGAGAGGAGTCCCATTCAACATTTCCCAAACCTAAGAGTTTCTATTTACTTTGAGAAACACAAGTTTTTCGCTTTATAACTTGGAAAAATCAAGTTGTAACAGTTAATATTCATTTGTAGCCAATAAAAATTCTTTGAGTTACTGCAAGTAAGCAATGATACACATTACTTTTGTAAAATAAATCTTAATGTTGTTTTAATAGCTAACAACCTGGGTGGGAAGGAGCATGCCTTTGACTTAATAACATTTATCTATAAGCCAATTTAATTATAGGTGAGTATCTTCTGAGAAAAAAAATCAAAAGACAAAGAGGTTAAAAAAGTCGTTGAGCTCAAACAAAACAGCTGTATAATTAGATAGACACATAAGACAATTTATAAAACTAGAGTGTACTTGAATATATTGGCAAATTGAATTCTAATATCTTTTTATGACTGCTAGGTTTAGGGTTGTATATTGTTAGGTCTGTAATTGTTAAAACCTTTGGTTGGTCAGTTAACAGAGATCTGTTGTGATTAGAATCAGAAGGAAAAAAGCAGTTTTTTTTTTTTAAATAAGAGCACTTTATATCTGTAAATGTAAAGAACGTGTTAAAGCTCCCCCTCCCCAGGTTTTTTTTTTTTTAACCATAAATCTATTTTCATTATCCCTCTGGAGGTTGTGTCTTGGACCTGGACCTTGCAGTGCGTATTTTGGTCATCACAGTTGAGTTGCATTGCTCAGGATCAGCTGGCTTATCATTGTCACCAGGGTGGCCATTGCCTGTTCTCTGAGATGTTGGAGGTTCCCCTAGTGTGACCCATGACCACACATTCCAGGAAGGCAGCCACAGTGTTTCATCGTTGTCTGTCAGCATATAAGAAAAATCTCTCCCCCAAGTTATCAGGGTGGTGTGGCCACTCCACTTACTTGTTTGTACATCTTTCTAAAGGATTTGTGATTTCTGGGTCTTAGCTGTGAAATCTGGATGCCAGTAGAGCGTAGCAGGCAGTTATGTGAAACATGCAGTGGGGTTTAGAAAATTGAATATAAAAACAGCTAAATCCAAACAGGCTTGAATTGCTGCTTGGCCCTTAGAGAAGTTGTCAGTGAAGTAAGTTGAGGCACCTGGCATTGGCTGAAATTGAGTGACCTTAGGGTGAATAAATTCATGCTGTGGAAAAACAAACAGTGATCATTAGGATATTAATTATCTATCTGTCAAATGAAATCTGCCAAGGCTACTTGCCAATATAAAGGAGTTTGTAGCAGCCTCTGCAGTTGAGCCTTATCATTTGAAGTAATGATGAGATGAGCATCTGCACCAAATAATTTTCAGGTATAATTACTTCCTGAGGAAACTATTTTTACAATTTGCTTTAGATATAATTGTAGAAATTTCCCTAGCTGGTTAGATAAAAACAATACTTCTGTGGGAAAGACTTGTTTCTCATACTGCTGTGCTGTTAAACCTGTAGATGAATGGGAGATGTTAGGCACATATGAGTGCACAAAATAGGTAACAGTTTATATTAAAAATCCTGATAGTTATGTAAGGTTTTTAATATTAATTGTAACTCCTTTTGTGCCTCTGGAGTTAATTCTCAGGGGGAAGTCAGAATCTAAGATCAGAAACTTCGTCTAATATTTCATCTAAATACCACAATTGAAAAGTTGTTATCCCTATTTTAGGCCTAATACAATTAATACCACCTAATTTTTGAAAACATTTAGCATTTTTAATGTCTGTCCTAAATTGTATTTTTTGTGAGTTAACAGATCACTGTGATAACAAGGCACCCAGTTAAGTATAAGCCTCAGGTAGTTGAACCTTTTCAGTTGCTACGCACAATCCAAAACACACTCAATCTTTCTTTGAAATAGCAAAAGCCTGCAAAAGTAGCTGTCATATATTCACACAGATTAATATGTCATTCATATAATGTGCTAAATATATTGTAGAAAACAACTTACGAGTAGCTTAAAGAGCCTGTGCTATAAAAAGCTGACACAGTCTGGGACTGTTAGCCATTCATTGAGGAACACAGTCCACAGAAAGTGCTTCATGAGTTCTTTAAAATTCATACTAGGTACTGAAAAGGCAAATCAAAGTTGGCTACTCGGCCACAGAGGAATGTTAAAGAAGCAGTTTTTTAAATCTATAACTGTTACTGGCCCTTTCTGGGAAATTGCCACCTCCTTTGGTAAGCCAGGTAGCAGTGCCCCCATCTGAACGAGGATCACTTTAACTGCCCGTAGGTCCTGAAGCAAAAACACCTTTTGCCTGACCTTCTAGGAATAACAAAGGTGGGTGTGTTCCAAGGGCTCATGGATGGCTCTAAATGCTCTTTGTTAAGTTGTTCTAATACAAGTTGCTCTAAAATGGCTAGTTTCTACTGTGTTAGAGGCCATTGATCAACCCAAATTTTAAAGGCAAAGCCTTCTTGGACAGAGAAACTTCAATAGCCCCAACTAAAAAGTTTGATCATATCCAATTTCAAAGTGATTATTATTCTGTTCCTGTGCTGCAGGCTGTGTTCGGCCCTACAGTTGCTCGTCTAATCCTTTATCCAGCTCATATCCCATTTTATTGTTTTGTTTTGTTTTGATACCAGGGATTGAACTCAGGACCTTGCACTTGGGAGGTGGACCCTAGAACCACTGGGCTAAATCCTCAGCCTATCATATCCCATTTTAGACATCATTTGTTGAACCAGTGTTGTTTCAGCAGGCAAAATAGTCACTACAACTCTCCATTCTTTCAATAAATCTCTGCTCCATAAATTTACAGGTATGGGCACTGTGTAAGGAGAACTGTATCCCAATTGACCATCAGACCCTTCAAGAGGCAAAGATGTGGAATTTTGTAAAATCAGGGGCTGATTTTTGGAAATTTCTTGGGTTAAATAAATCTCTTGTTGAGGAATTTCTGGCTGAGAATTCTCTCTGGAATTTTTAAAGCTAACATTGTTTAATTTTGGTTTAGGGAAGAGCAACAGTTGTACAGTATAATCATTTTTAAAATTGGGTTTATTGGTACATTTTAGGAAAACATGATCACATTCCTGTTTGGAAGTTTGTCCCTGTACGTGATATATCTTGGTTCTTATTTCTTCCCATTCCCTTCCCCACCCTTAAACCCTAACTCCCCTATTCATAAGCTGTGCTCTTAATATTTTTCCCTTTTACCAACAAATTTTTTCTTTGCCTTCTTTGTTTTCTCCGGCCTCCACCCAGTTCTTCTTCCCCTTTGAGTATTTATTTCTGTTTCACAATACTATCATACATTCTGGATCTTATTTACATTTAAAGAAATGATGTGATTGGTATTCACACATCTGTGTTCTATTTATTTCACTTATGAGTTTGGCCTCCAGGTGCATCCATTTAGCTGTAAATGTCTCTAATTTGTCATTCTTTGTTGCTGAGTAGTGCTCCATTTTCTAAAAAAAATACCCTACATCTTCTTTATCTAGTCTCCAGTTGATGGGCGTTTGGGCTCTTTCCCAGATTTAGCTATTACAAACTGCTGCTGTGAACATGGGTGCATATATATCACTATGGTATGATGCTTTTAATTATTTTGTGATTATACTCATCAGGGAAATAAGGTCAAAAGGAACTTCTAATCCTAGTTTTTTGAGGAATCTCCACACTGATTTCCACAGTAGTTGCACCAGTTTTACATTCCCACCAACAGTGAAGAAGTCTGTTCATTCAGTAAAGTGTCTGTTCATTTCAGTTGTCCATTTCAATGGGCTGTTCATTTGGGGAGGCCTATGTTTTGAGTTCTTCCTATTTTTAGTTATTTGTCTTCTCTTGGAAGATTAGTAAGGAAAAATTTTACCATGATATAACTTATCTTCGTTCCTTTGGTTGCTTCCTTTTTAGAAATGTATAAATTTGTTATAGTTCCATTTGTTTCTTCTTCTTCTTCCTCTTCTTTTTCTTCTTCTTGTTCCTCTTCCTCCTCCTCTTCTCTTGCCTTCCCTTGACTCCCCTCCCCTCCCCTCCCCTCTTTCTTTTTTCTTTCTTTCTTTGGCAATCATGTTCAGGAAGTCCATGCCTATGCCTCTGTCTTAAAGTTTTACCAGTATTTTCTTCCAGCAGATTCAGTATTTGCATTTTTAAATCTAGGTCTTCAAACCATTTCGATTTTAGTACAGGGTGAGAGATATAGACCTAGATTATTATTCTGCACATGGATAATGAATTTTCAAAGTAGCATTTATTTAAAAAAAAAAAGCTATCTTCTCTGGTGTAAGTTAAAGGCACCTTTGTAAAAAATCAGATGATTGAAGAAGGTCTGCAAAGTTAGTTGTTGTTCTGTTCCATTGGTTGACATGTCTATTTTTGAATAAGTATTATATTGTTCTTACTATAGCTTTCTAATATATCTTGGATTTTGGGGTTGTAATTCCTGCATTGATCTTTTTCCTTGTGATTCATTGGCTATTCTGTGTCACTGCAGATTTCTATATACATTTTAGAATATTGTATTCCATTTCTATGAAAATTTTTCTTGATATTTTGATGAAATTGCATTAAAATTGTATTAGTTTTGATAATACAGCCATTTTCACAATATTTGTTTTGCTTGTCCAACAAAGGATTGAAAGAAAAACAGGCTAAAATGGAAACACCTATTGCATGCCTTTAGTGGACGTGAAAGGTGTTGGACTGTCTCAAACAATGACAATAGAGGGCACTGGGAAGTGGGAATGGGGTATTTATGGAGGCTGTGCAAACGCTTTACTCTGGTGGAGGAGTATTTACCTTTGGGAGGGGTCGGATCTGAGATCAGAGACAGGAGAGTTAGTGAGTTTGATTCATAACAAGTGGAACCAGGGGGCCTTCCGTACAAGCTTGACTGCTGTGAGGGGTGGTGAGATCAATTCTAGGGGGGCCTCCAATTTTGGTTTTAAGGGTCTTGCTGAGAGTGTTTTTAGGTAAATTCAGTCTCCTGGTATGACTTGGATATGGCCCCGGCCCATTTTAAATGTCTTGGGAAGAAGTTGATCTGTGTGGGGCTGGAGGAGAGGGCGGGTTGAGTTAAGGTCTGGAACGTAGTCTGCCAGAGGGAAAGAGGCATCTGGCATATTACCTAAGAGGAAGGGTCTGCCATACATGAGTTCAAAGGGGCTCAGAAATAAGGCCCTTGTGAGGGGAAGCCTGAGGGAGGTGAGAGCTAGAGGAAGAAGATCTGTCTAAGGGGCCTGTAAGTCAGGAGAGATCTTGGTCAGTTGGGCCTTGATGAGACTTGGCTCTTTCAGTTTTCCCTGAACATTGAGGCCTGTATGGGATGTGGAGCTTACACCTATGTTGAGAGCCTGTGCTGTGAGCTAAGGGACGTGAGAGATGAAAGCAGGGCCATTGTCAGACTGGATAGAATGAGGTCAGCTGAATCAGGGCATGATCCCCATCAGGAGAACACGAATAATGGCTGAGGCTCCCTCAGAGGTTGTGGAGAAACTTCACTCCACCCTGAGATAGTATCTACCGGTGTAAGGAGACATTTTAGTTTTTTTGTGAAGGAGGCACGTGGGTGAAGTCTATCTGCCAGTTTTCTCCAGGGAGATGGCCAATAGCCTGGTGTGTGGGAGGGGATTATGGATGTGAGCCACCTTGGAGAGAGGTTATTGAACAGGTATTATATGTGGAATTGACCTGTTGAATGAGGGAGGTCAGAAAGGGATGATAGAGTACGGCCCAGATTAGACGGAGACTGGGTGCCTGACCGATGCGGAGGGAGTTGTGGATGTCAGTCAAGATTGAGCCTATGAGTTTGGACAAAATGTGGCAGCCTTGTGGTAGAAGCTTCCTGCTGGAGCCATGTTTGCTTTTCTGTTTTGACGTATTAGGCAGTAATAGGAGTGATGGTTAGACATTGTGTGGAGAAGTTTTAGTCCAGCTTGTGTGGTCTCAATGTCCACCCTGTTTGTAACCTTGTGAGATTGGTCTGTGGAAGACTGATGACTCTTGAAATGCATTACTACTGCCTTGAGGAAGTTTGGCTGCTTGAAGCAGTTTGAGAACTAGGGACCCATTCTAGCGAGCTAATATTTTTTGTCCCCAGATAAAGCATACTTTTCTCCTGGGTGTTTAAGACCAAGCCACAGTAAGGCCTATACTAAATAAAATTAGCTTCTTGCTGTCTCACAAGTTCAGTTGAATCTCCTCAGGCAGTGTCTTGGAACCATGCACAGAGCCTCATAGCACCTCTGTCACTGTCAGGCATCAGGATATGTCATGGCCTTGCTTGACCATGTTGCTTTCTGTGAAAGCATGGGAAAATTTTTCCCCCATGTAACATTCCTTTGGCAAAATTTTTGTTGAATCATACGATTTTGGTGTTCAGCGATCTCCCTGCTCAGAATGTTGGATGGCTCACCAAAGATGTAGAACTCTGTAGAAAAAGATCCTGTATGTCCTGGATCTTTCTGTAGTTGTTTGTTGACCTTCAGGGCCAGGGCTAAAATATTGCCTGTCTTCTTAGCCCAGTTACTTTTGTCGTTCTGATCTGTGGATTCTAGTTGTTGAGCACCCAGAAGAGAAGATTAATAACATTAGCATTGCAATAGGAGTAGTGAACTAAATTTTCAAAGGTAAAAAGGCAAAAAAAAAACGAAGTTGAGCCCAAGAAAACAGCTGTACAATGGGACAGACAAACAGATAAATAGGCAGACATAAAAGACAATTTATAAAACTAGAGTGTACTCAAATATATTTGGCCAAATTAAATTATTATATCTGTTGTATGAATTTTAGGTTTATAATTGTATGTAAGTCCAGTCAAAACCTTGTTGCAGCTCATTTAACAGAGATCCTTTGTGATTAGTATCAGAAGGAATGAAATTACTTTTATACCTGTAAATATAAAGAAAAATTTTAAGTTGCCCCTCTAATTTTTTTTAACCTATGAGTCTATGTTCGTTCTTCCTCTGGGGGTGGGGTCTTTCTTGGTCCTGGACCTCAAAGTTGATTTGTTAGCATCAGAGGTGAGTTGGGTCACTGGGCACAGCTGGTGTATCGCTCTCAGCGAGTATGCTGTCACCTGTTCTCAGAGATGTTGATGGCTCCAGCATCATGACCCGTGGTCTTTGGAAGTCTGTTCAGTGAAATAAACTTTTTCTTGAGAAATTTCTGGCTGAAGATCCTCTTGGGAGTCTTTAAGGCTAATGTCACTTAATTTAGGTTTAGGGAAGAGAAACAATTATGCAATATAATCTCTCCTTGTTCAATTACCCAAAGTCTTGTGGAACTAACAGAAGCGGTGGTGAGATGAAAGCAAATGGGCAAAGAAGCTGAACAAGGAGAAATGTGGCCAGAAGGGCGAGTGGAGGGAGGTTAGAGATAATATGGATATGATGCTAAGTAAGGTCATAGGTCTGAGTGAGATATCTGAACTCCTTAATGAAAGGGTGAGGATTGGAAGAGAAAGATCCAAGGCATGTTTTGACTTGGGAGAGATTAGAAAGAAAGAGATGTGGACATCAACATTTCCTTTTAGAGGGAGGCCTCCCTTAAGGGCATCTGAGTAACAGTGGCTGAGAAGGGAGAGAGGGAGGGAGGGAAGGTAGGTCACCAGGACTGAGAATGGGTGTAGGGTGGAGATAGAAGAGGGTTTGGCTGTTTACGGTGTGGCGAACCAGAGTGGTAAAAACCGGTATGATCCCAGGGAAAACCCAGGGAGAACTGGTACGTGCTGAGCTGGGGAGTTAGGGCTAGGTGGCTTAGGGTGTTGCCAGTTAGAGCACTGTGGGGAGGAGGAGCAAGAGGAGGGGAAGCAGGTGCTAAAGAGGAAGTAGGGTTGTAAGGTGGGGAGGCAAGAGGAGAGTGGTCTGCCAGATCAAAGGAAATTGTACTGTGTTTTGGGTAGGGGTTCAGAGTGGACATGGCACGTGCTAAGAGGATTTGTGAGGTGGCACAAGTTTGATAGACAAGGCTGAGTGTGGTGATACAAAGGAAAGTCTGCATGTAGGGGACCTGAAACCATTTGCCATTGCAGTGAAAAAATTTATATAGGTTTCTCAAAATGTTCAATCATATGTACCATTTTCCAGCCAATGGGAGTCATTGTCAGATTGGTACTGTGGATGAAACTGGTTGCATTAAAAAATCAGACACTTAGGCATGATGTACGGGGCTAGTCTGAGGGCATTCCAGTGGTGCGGTGCTGCAGGGCTCAGATGAGGCCTGGAGACGGGAATGAGTATCAGACTCCTCCAAGGAGGAAGGCAAAAGGGAAGCGCATCCTCGTCTCCTTTGGCAGTCCCTTGAGTGGGACAGGGGTAGGAGGTGGGCTGGTGGGGTGTCCCCCAAAGGCAGCAGTCCTGGCCATGGGCCGGAGGTCCTGTCTGACCTAGCCCTGGGACTTTGAGGAAAGACCAAAGTCAGGAAGGCAGAAGGACCCAGAACAGGAGGTAAATCTGTTACTCACCCAAAGTCGGTGACCAGCATGGGATAGACAAGTCAGCGGCAACAAGGATGGGGGCCCCGGGCGGGTTGTTCCTCTGGCAGGTTTAAGAAGGATAGCTGGGAGGCCCATCGACTCAGCTAGGGGAGGACTGTTAGTCCTATGTCCTTCTTGGGTTTTGGCACCGCCAGTGAAAGAAAAACAAGCTGAAACTGGAACACCCGTTCCAAGATTTTAATGGATGTGAAGGCTGCTGGGCTATCTTGAACAGTGGTGCGAGAGGGCACTGGGAAGTGGAGGAGGGTTTTTATGGGGACTTTGGGGTGGAAGAACATTATGGTGGATTAGGCCTGGTTTGCCCTGGGTGGCAGGTTAGGGAGCTTACTGACAGCCTGCCCTTTGTCACGCACAGGAAGGGAGTCCATTTTGGATCTGGCACACTTTAGGGAACAGTTTGTAAGGTGGTGATTCTAACAGAGATGTTCTTAATTTTTTAAATAATTTGATTTTATTGGTACATTTTAATTATAAATTATGATCACATCATCATGGAGAATTTTAAAATTTTTTTTCTCGTTCAGAATTTGTACCCATACATGGTATATTTTTATTTTATTTTATTTTATTATTTTATTTTATTTTATTATTTTATTTTATTTTATATTTTGAGATAGGGTCTTGCTTTGTAGTTCAGACTGGCCCTGAGCTCACTATGTAGCCCAGGCAAGCCTCAAACTCAGAAATCCTCCTGCCTCTGCCTCCTGAGTGCTGGGATTACAGGTGTGAGCCACCATGCCCAGCTATATTTTGATTCTTATTTTCACCCGTTTCCCTGCCCTTTCTACAACCACCACCTCCCCATAGACATAAACTTTGTTTTCATTTTTTTTCTTTTTACTGTCAAATTTTTTCTTTCCCTTTTTGTTTCCCCTGTCCCCACCCAGTTAGTTACCTTTTCCATTTTGTGCAATATAATCTTGCTCAATTTACCAAACTCTTGTGGAACTAACAGGAACATGCAATTCAGAGTTACAATCAGAATCAATAATAGCCAGAGTAACAGTAATGCATTTCAAATTTAGAAAGAATTTCCCAAGTATCAAATAAACTTTTCCAGATGATGGAGATGTCCACAAATTCCTGTGGGGATAGATACAGGAGCGTCAACTCCCAGGAGGTGAATTGTCTGAGCAGCAGGAAGATCTCGTCCTCAGCTCCTCAGTGTCACCCTGGTTAGGGAAGAAATGTCCCTCCAGACACAGAGGTCATCTGACTTAGATCTTGTGTGTAGGTCTGAAATGAGTACAGCTGACTCAAAAGGACTGGAGTCCCCTTTCTCTGGTCTGTTGTTTCCTGGGCCTGATTTGTGTTTTCTCAGTAGCAATGTACCATCCTTACCATATTCTTAGTGACAGGCTTTAGCCCAGTGAGAGCATGGGCCAGGAGGTAACTTACTGTTTTTGGATGCCTAACACAGTACCTTTGGTCCAACTTGTAAAGCCACTTTCACTTTTCAAGGTTTTTTTTTTTTTTCCCTGATAATGCCCTGCTTTTCCACAATTAAAGCATTTTAAGTAATTGCATACACCATATCAATGTCGGGGGATGGCTTGAGTCATCAGAGCCGAATTGTCATGGTCCAGCAACATTGAAATGGTAAAACACTAAAAGTCTTCAACCACTTTGCCTTATGTCACAGCTTTTTGCAGGGTACAGCAGTGTGGAGTGGACCCAGAGGTGGGTTTTGGGAGAGGACCAGTGAGACCTTTGTATCACACCTCAGAGGCTGTGGGGCTAGTAAATTAGGGTCCTTCTCATACAGGACCGCAACAGCCTGCGGCAGTGGTGGAGCAGAAGCTGCAGTGAGATGGAAACAGATGGGGGATGAACCCAAACAAGGGGGAGAGTGGCCAAAAGGGTGAGTGGAGGGACGAATAGCTATAGTCTCCCGAACTAAATTAAGTGCAGAATCTATGGTCTCCTGAATCGACTGCAAGGATTTAGGAGCAGAGTGGCTAAGGCCCAAGTGGGTAGAGTTTGAGGAGAAAGGTGATCACCTCTTTGCCGGGGCTTTGGAGAATGGATCCCACACATTTCCATGTTTGTAAATTAGTTATCCCTTACTTGGGAAAACGTAGTTTGCACGTTTCTGTGTCTTTTAGGATTTTATATAACAGCATTCTTTGGTACTGGATGTATAGCTTGCTTTAACAACTTAAGCAATTTAACAAAGCTAGGCTGATCTGATGACAAAGACTTACATATTTTCAACCAAGCAAAGACAGGTTCCCTTCATCTAGACACATTTACCACTAATGTCCCTCATCCCTGTCTGGAAGTCATCCTGGGAGATATATGTGCTGTCTCTTCTTCTCCAAGTCTGTTTCACAGGTGAATTTATTCATGGATCCAATTCACATCCACGATGAGCATTAAATGTAGGAAACCGGGAGAGGGAATGTAACTATAATCTCTGCACTAAGTCCTAGTATCATGTGGGCCATGGCAGCAAATTAATATATAGACAAGAATGAGACTTAGAGAAGAAGCTGAGGTTTTGGCTTCATCCATGCTGCTTTGGGCAGCAAAGACTAAAGACCCCAAGCTTGCTACATCTTTATTCAGTACATTGGGAATAACAGGCGTAATAGATGACTCAGAAGACAGCAGATTGGGTACATCAGGTGTAACAAATGTAGTAGTTTCCATACATTGGCAGTAACAAATGTAACAGGTAACTCAGAGGGCAGTGGCTTTGCTATGTTGGGAGTAACAAATGACTCCGGTGATAATCCTAGAACAATGAGGAGTTATGCAGATGAAGATACTGATTTTCCCCAGCATGTCTTCAGCTGATGTAATCACAGCATCACTAGACCATTGAGTTTGCAGCTGACTAGAGGTCAAAATGGCGTTATGTCTCAACATGGCAAATTGGTCATTAGGCAGGAACACTAGGCTTAATCATACTTTGTCATATGATTTTCCCCAGTATTTTGTAGAATTGCTCCTAATACCCCAGTGATATATGGATACCCATATTTACAGCAGCACAATTTATAGTAGCTAAATTTTGGGAAAAAAATCCATATGCCCATCACAAGATGAATGTACAAAGAATATGCAGTATTTTTATGTAGTAGAGTACTACTCTGCCATAAAAAGAATAACCATTAGCCATTTATAGGAAAATGCATGTATCTAGAGGCATAATCTTTTTTTTTTTTTTTTTGTGCTTTTTGGAGACAGGGTCTTGCTTTGTAGTTCAGGCTGGCCCTGAGCTCACTATGGTGCCTAGGCAAGCTGCCGCAAACTCAGCAATCCTCCTGTCTCTGCCTCCCGAGTGCTGGGATGACAGGCGTGAGCCACCACGCCCAGCATTATATGTGGTAACCGGGGATTGAACTCAGGTCCTTACACTTGCGAGGCAGGCGCTGGAACCACTGAGCTAACCCTCCGGCCCTAGAGGCATAATCTTAATTGAAATAAACCAGGCATAAAAGTTTAACTACCGCATTGCTTTGTCTTGTGTGAGAACCCCAGGTAATAAATCAGGAGCAAATACAAGGCTAGATCCTGGAGAATAGGCAAAACATGGTCAAATAGGAAGGGGAACATAGGAGTGGGGAGGGGAAGGAACAGAAAGGAAAAGGAAAAAAGAATAGAAGGAAAAATGGGTGCAAAGCTTCTGTAAATTGGGGAGAGGAAGAAGAGAAAAAGGAATCAGTATATGTATATGTACAAATTTCCTAAGATGAGTATGACTGGAATGACAAATATGTACAAATAAAAAATAAAGTTAAGATAAAATGATCATTTGGCACTCAGGCTCTTTATTCCAGTTCTTTAATGTAGTATTTATAATGAACTGAAATCTCAAAGGAACTGGTTAATTTGCATTAGATTTTCCTCAAAATTCAGGATATTGTAGGCCTTACCTCCATTCAGGATTTTAGTGAGGAATGGCTGGATTCCATGCTACCTGAGGAAGTTCATGCTTTCCCACAAATCCCAATTCATTGTATGTTCTTAGTTTTATCATTATTCCTGGTCACCACACTTTCTCAGGCCCATCTGCTAGTTAGCTGTCTTACCCATAAGCTATCTAAATAAATATAGTGACTAGATCATACCAGTGGAAAACTGATCTGTGCGGGATCCAGGGGAAGGGAATGTAACTAGGATCTCTGGATTTAGGTTCTAGTCTCCTGTGAGTCCAAGGCACACAGTGAGATAATATATAGCTTAGAGAAACTGAGCTTGGGCCTGATCCACGCTACTCTGGGTGGCAAAAGACCCCAGGCCCCAGCCTGCCACAACTTTTATTCAGCACCTCTCCAGTAACAAAAATGTGACAAAGACTCAGGCAGGGTAAACACGGGTAATGGAGCAGTTCCACCTTGAAGCATCACAGCATGTGGGATGACCATAGTCCCTGTTATCCAGGGTGAGGGTGAGCTGAGTGCAAAGTGTAGGCAGCCAGGAAGGGCGTTCCAATGATTCCTCCCAAACGGGATCCTTTTGCAACGTAGCTAAGTCCAAAGTCTGTCTGCAGGAAGGCCTGGTCAGTTTTGACCTAACAATTATTTCTCCCAAACAGGATTGTTCCCAACAGATCTGGTATGTATATATATATATATATATATATATATATATATATATATATATATATATATAACTATAATATATATAATATATTATATATCTCCAATCTGGATTGTCTGTGGTTTTGACCCTGCATTCTTGGACACATGGGTACCCTAATGTACATTTTACTACTCTTAAGCCAAACCATAGACTTTATAGCACAGAGTCAATGGGTATCATTTGAGCCTGGCCATCTTACTGCAGATCTTGTTCTCCAGTCAGTAAGAAACAAGTCAGTGTCTCATAATTAGTGTGATTGTTACCTTGAGTATGATGCCATTCAGTAATTTGGATGGCATTGCTCCACCTCTCATAAGTATGTTTTTGCTGTTGTCATTGTGCCTAATTAGGCAGTGCTAGTTCACTGTTTCCTCCTTTGTATATGTAAAAGCAAGTTTCTAATTTGATATTACTATTAGTCTTTAATATTTTTGTAGTACTTTCTCTTTGTATGTTTAAGACCAAATCAAAGGGAGACCTGTAGTAAAATGAATCTTGTTCTCTATGTACATATCAGGTTGAGTTCTAGCTCCTCATGTATTACTTTAGGGCCATGGACAGAGCTTCTTAGCTCTTTTTTTCCTCCTCTACCCGTTGTGTCATCTGCCAGGATGGGTCACAGTCTTTGCTTGCTAGATCACATGGCTTCCCTTGGAAGCATAGGAAAATTTCCCTCTTTTGTGACCCTCTTCTTAGTACAGTGCATACTAGTTGACTCCTGTTGTCTGGGTTCTATCAGTCTCCCTGCTTATGAGGTTGGGTGACTCAACAGTTATAGGAACCTGTAGAGAAATTTCCTCATGTCCTGGGTCCAAGTTGAACTTTGAGGGCCAGGGCAAAATTTTTAGCTATCATTTTAGACCAGCTACCTTTCTAACTTTGGTGTCCAAGCTTTAGTCATTGATCACGTCATCATGGTATTCAAATGGGGACAGTAAGTTTAACCATTATAATCTCATGTGGATGTCAAACACTTTGAAAGATGTAGTCAGAGATTTTTTTTTTTTTTGAGACAGGGTCTCACTTTATACTTCAGGCTGGCTCTGAGCTCAGTATGTAGCCCAGGCAAGCCTCAAACTCAGCAATCCTCCTGCCTCTGCCTCCTGAGTGCTGAGATTACAGGTGTGAGCCTCAGAGAAATGTTTTTAAAATAAATCACAGCTGTCTTAGAAGTTGAGTTCCAAATTATAGTTGAGATCTCCACAGTCTCCATTTCTTATTTTAGATTCCTTTGCAGTTGCCAAGGTAAATGTCAGCAGGCTGGGTTTAAGGGTCCCCAAGGCTCAAGAAAGGAACTTAGTCTACCTTTTTAAAAATCAGTTGGTATGTTCATTGACTCTTGTCTGGGAAAAATATTTTCAGGACACATCAGTGAAAGACATAAAGTTTATTAGAAATATAGGCCACACTGAAGAGTAGTGTGTGTGTGTGTGTGTGCTCAGAAATGAGGGATGAATAATTTGAATATTTCATGAATTCATGCCATGATCAATATACTTTGTGCACTTAAGTTTTTATTTTGTTTTTCTTTTTTGGCATGGAAGTTCTTGCTTACTTGAAAAAGTTGATTATAGTATTTCAAATCGTATATCATATTAAAACTGGTATTATATATTATTTTTTAGCAATATTGCTTTTAGCAAAGTTCTGAGAGTAATGTAATTCATTGATTAAAAAATAATAGTTTGAGATCAAAGCTACAGACTTAAAAAATTTAATCAGGATTGCAACTATCAGTCACTTTCTCACAATTTCAAATGTTTCCCTTTGTGTTCAAGCAGGTTTAAACATGGAAGTGGAATGTGTGATGATGGCCTGGGTGGTTCCAAGCTGCTTAAATCATGACATTAGGAAGAAGAGAGAGCCAGTGAAGGAGTTACAACTTTCTACATCATGCCTCCTTCATGAACTGCCTCTATCCAGGCCCCACCTCCCAAGATAAAAAGTCTACTATGGTGCCCGCATAATCCAATAATTTTTCCAAAACCCTACCACTGAGCAGACAAGACTTCGAAGGGCATTCTAGATTTAAAAACAATAATAGCAACTGTGTTACAGATTGGGGAAAGTTGCATCTTTTAAGTTTTATGAGACAGGATAGTAATAGAAGAAAGAACTTCAGTGGGAAGAAAATCTGTTCCAACCCTACTCTCATCCCATCTAGGTTGGGCACATTACTTGGGTTGTCCGAGAATCAGTTTCTTCACTTGTAAGTGAGATAAATGCTATTTTCAAAAGCTGTGATATAAAGGAAAATCGGGTTTATTACACTAAACAAGTTGCTTTTTCATAATATATCTCTAGCTTTTTTTCCCTAGTATACTCTGACCTGTGGTTAATTATATTAAAAACCTTGGGATTTAAAGAGTTATGACCATTTTTCCAGGCTTCCCTACCATGAAAAGTCTTTAAGAGTTCTTTTGTAAAAGTGATCCCTTAATTTCAGTAATTGAAGCTCTCAGTGAACATTTGTAATCACAGAGTAATTCAGGATAAAATACGAAGTTATATTTAGGAACACTGTGAGGAAGAAGAGACAGATAATTTCATAATTAAGGGGTATTTTATTGTCATTTAATATTTTTATATTTAGGACTCTTGTTACAGTAAGAATTGTTTAACCTTCACTAAGTGTTTTTAGAGTACAGGTAGTGTTGAACAAAATGGTATAATGTGAGAAGCATACCCTATCTGGATATATGGAAATTATTATAAGACACACAAGGCTATCAACAGTGGGGGGTGATGGTAGGAGTCTAAGAATGAATTTATTTATGCATTTTGAAGGAGGTAGAACTTGAGCAGGGCATTATAGAATGGTAAAATTTTCACAAGAGATGAAAGAAAGGACCATATTTTATATGAATAGGGGATTATATAACTCAAAGCATAGGCATGTTCTGGGAAAGAAGCATGGAATATTCTAAGATACACAAAATGTGATTAAAATACAGTGACTGTTTAAATTTTTTTTAAGTTGCTGTAAAAGACACATTGCTGTTAGTCCCCATCAAAACATTCTCCCTTACTTTGAACACATTTATACCATTATTATTGTCATT
The DNA here is from genome assembly GCA_004025085.1 of Thryonomys swinderianus. Taxonomy (NCBI): domain Eukaryota; kingdom Metazoa; phylum Chordata; class Mammalia; order Rodentia; family Thryonomyidae; genus Thryonomys; species Thryonomys swinderianus. The sequence continues at coordinate 17,077 of PVIC010036578.1, forward strand.
TTCTGAGGCAGTTTGTACTTTATATTTTAGTCAGTTTCTGTCAAATGAAAATATTATGATATTATCAACTTAATGAATCAGATTTAGTACCATGCAACTTCTAGCTCTTCCCCCAAATCAAAATGACCATGAAAGGTATATGCTTTGAATCTATCTGGGACATTGTGTCAGTCACAAGAGCACAGCTAGAGATACTTACAAAGGGAACTTCCAGAACTGTTTTAGAAATTAGCGAGAACTATAGGGTAAATGTGTTCAAGTGAGGGGAGATCTTTTTTTTTTTTTTTTTTTTGAGACAGGGTCTCGCTGTGTAGTTCAGGCTAGCTCTGAGCTCACTATGTAGCCCAGGCAAGCCTGGAACTCAGCAATCCTCCTACCTCTGCCTCCCGAGTGCTGGGATGACAGGCATGAGCCACAAGGGGAGATCTTTTGATGGAGATGAATGGCAATGTGTCTTTTAGTGCAGTAAAATAATATAAAATTCATTACTTTTTTGAACACACTGTAATTTTGTGTCATGGGAGTAGGATATGATGTGAGATGAGCTAGAAAATAAATGTGGGCTGCAAACAAATTCTGTAGGCCTTTTTGTTTGTTTTGAGATGGAGTATTGTTATGCAGTTTAGGTTGGCCTTGAACTAATCATTTGAAGTATTTGGCTTGTTTTGTTTGTTTTTGTTTTCTATGGTTCAGGGGATTAGACTCACGACCTTGCATTTGCTAGGCAGGCATAGTAGCCGTGAAGTACCTTTGGAAACTTAGCAGTTTTGGTCAATTGTGAATAAAGCAGCTATGCAAATTTGTGGCACATTTTGTCTGGAACATAACTTTTCATTTATCTTGGGTAAATAATGAATGGAACTGCTCTATGAGTTCTACTTTCTCTGAGTTCTTGTGAGTGCTTGATGTTTAAATAAAATTATTAATGTCATCCTAATAGGTGTTAGTGATATCTAATTGTGATTTTTAAATTACATTTCTCTAGGGGCTGGAGGGCTAGCTCAGTGGTTCGACGCCTGCCTCGCAAGCGCAAGGTCCTGAGACTCACACCCACTAGCAATCAATACCACGTACCACAGTGCTGGGTGTGGTGGCTCGTGCTTGTAATCCCAGCACTCGGGAGGCAGAGACAGGAGGATTGCTGAGTTCCAGGCTTGCCTGGACTACATAGTGAGCTCAGGGCCAGCCTGAACTACAAAAGCGAGACCCTGTCTCAAAAAAAAATTAAATATAGACAATTTCCGGATCTTCTCTTTGGCATGAACACCTGTAGATGCAAATGAGTTCTAGAAAGTAGGACAGCTTTTATAGAGTGGAATATTTCTATAGGAAACTTGGTGTGGGAATGTGATGAGGGGAAGGAATAAATATGATACAGAAAGAAAATAAAAGAGCATGTATAAAGGGGGGAGGAGGGGGAGTGGGTAGG
>PVIC010036579.1:0-18505 GCA_004025085.1 Thryonomys swinderianus
TTGGACCTTTTGGCATTGTTAGCTTCATTGTCTCTTTCTAGGATGTCCACGTCAAATCTTTGGAGTGTTAGTTTAGGTGCTTCTTACCATAGACATATGTAATTTATTCATCAATTTTCAAAGTTAATTTTTACAGTGTATATCAATCTGGCTTGAGATTGATTCTTTTAGGGCTTGAAGCACTTCATTTCAAGCTCTTTCCCTTTGTGCTCTGTGTTGAGAAGCTGGCTTTTCCAAGCTTCTGTTTTTGTGTTGGATTTCTGATATTTTAATTATTATATGGTGTAGAATTAGTTTTTTTCTGACCACGAGTATTCTGGTTCCTATATGCCTCATTTGTCTGTTTATTCAATTCTTTTTACACATCTGGAAAGTTTCCATTTTTTCTTTTTTTTGAGACCAAGTCTCACTTTGCAGTTTAGGCTGGCCCTGAGCTCACTATGTAGCCCAGGCAAGCCTCAAACTCACAGCAACCCTCCTGCCTCTGCCTCCCAAGTGCTGGGATTATAGGCGTGAGCCACCATGCCTGGCACTGTGATATGTGGTACTGATTGCTGGTGGGCGTGAATCACCACGTCAGGTATTGTATGTGGTTACCAGGATCGAACCCAGGACCTTGTACTTGCTAGGCAGGCGCTGGAGCCACGGAGCTAAATCTCCGGCTCCCACATTGTTCATTTAGAAACAGGACTTGGAAGACTGTGAGGGAGCAAAGCCGCTCAGTTCATAAGGCCTGCACACAGAGCAGAGGAACAGTACCAGAGAGAAGGAGTCATATGTAACACTCAGAATCATGCTTGCATGATTCACCCAAACATGCCCAGAAGTTTGGTTTACTAATCTGCAAAGCATTTTTTTTTTTTTTGAGACAAGGCCTCACTTTGTAGTTCAGGCTGGCCCCGAGCTCACTATGTAGCCCAGGCAAGCCTCAACTTCACAGCAATCTTCCTGCCTTTGCCTCCTGAGTGCTAGGATTACAGGCATGAACCACCATGCCTGGCTGCTTGGCATTTCTTAATTCAATGAAAATTGACATATCAGGATTAATGGTCACACTGATTTTTCTTTGTTTTCTGCACAGTTGAGGAAACATTCACTTTTCTGGCCTTTACATGTGTTCTGTGATAGAGATAAACTGTCAATTTTTAATATAGCTCGTGATTCTGGATGGATGAGTTGGTAATAACCCAGGCTTAGCAGAAACTTGCCCTCAGGTTTCTCTACTTCATTGTGTTACTGTTTTTATGTTGAGGTTGGATGGGGATGATGGCTAGATTTTGTGATCTGCTGAGAGCCATAGTGAAGTTACTGGGTTGGCATTGTGTTTACCTCTGCTTGGGCAGGATTGCAGGTTATATTCTCAGGCCAGGTGGTACCTTTATTTGGGTTCTGCAATTGAAGTTTAAAGGCTGGACTGCCAGTTTAGGGAAATTCATTGCTACAGGTGGGGGTGCCTCTGTAAAAATGTGCAGTGGCAATTGTTTACCTGATGATGGGGTTTGCAGTGTGCAATGAGCCTGAGAAGAGGTGGTGTTTGGACTCCCAGGTGAGGAAGTTCTATGCCCTGTGCTCTGCTGAAATGTTAGGCTTCTGATTCTTACAAATGTGGGCCCTGTACTCTGCCAAAATCTCTCTGCTTGTGTGGGGCTGTGGATTACATGCTGAATCTAGGGGTTAAGGCTTTCAAGAAATTTTAAACTTCCTAGCAGGCTTCAGAGAGTTGTCACCTTGGCTTTGCAGGTGGGTTGTACCAGTGCCCAGTATCTCAGAACAGGCAATGCTGGCTGCAGTATCAACCCTGAGGAACCAAGTCACCAGCAAGATCTGCGTGCTAGTTTCTGTGAGCTCCACCTACTTTATTTCCACTCAACACCAGGCAGTCTACCCCTCCCATTTTTCTTACTGTTCCTGAAGAAGTGAGCGAGGAATGGGCTTCTTGGAAAGTATATTGGAGTTTTAGGGAGGCTGGATGTCCACTTCTTCAAGACACCAGCCTGCTAGGAATGTATAACTGGAGGAGGAGAACAGAGACTAAAGACAAGACACAGAAATAATTTTGATTCGAGAGATGCAGATGAAAACAACTCTGAGATTTCATCTCACTCCACAAAGAATGGCTGCTGTCTCGAAATTAGCCAGCAACAAATGCTGGCAAGGCTGTGGAGAAAAAGGAACCCTTCTCCACTGTTGGTGGGCATGTAGACTAGTACAACCATTATGGAGATCAGTGTGGAGATTCTTCAAAAACCTAGGATTAGAGGTCCTATTTGATGCTGCTATTCCACTGCTGGGGAGAAACACAAAAGAATTACAAGATTTCTATCACAGTGACATATGTGCACCCATGTTTATAGCTGCTCAGTTTGTGATAGCTAAATCTTGGAAACAATCCAAATGCCCATCAACTCTAGATGGATAAAGATGTGGTTTTTTAAAAATAAAATGGAGTATTACTCTGCCATAAAGAATGAGATTGAATCATTTATACTCAAATGGACATACCTTCAGGACATACTCATAAGTGAGATAAATAGGTCACAGATGTGAAAATATCATATATTTTCTCTGATATAAGAAACTGACATTATAAATGTGTTCTAGAATGCATGATTGATATTGTAAAATAGTAAATATTCAAAGGGTAATGGGGCTTAGGGGCAAATAATGAAGAAAAAAATGATGGTTAAAAAAGGGAAACAATGCTTATGTATATAGGAGTGGACAGAGGTACGGTGGGTAGGGGAGGTGGAAGAATGAGAATTAAGTTATGTCATACAGTGGTACAAATTCTCAGTGAAAAAAATAATTTTTTTTGAGACAGGGTCTCACTTTGTAGTTCAGGCTGGCCCTGTGCTCACTATGTAGCTCAGGCAAGCCTGGAACTCAGCAAAAAAATAATAATAATTTTGAAAGAGGGAGATAGGGGGCTCTTACCTCTAGTGGACAAAAAACCTGAGTCTGGCTCACCTTGCTTTTATTCAGTTTAGGCAAGTGAGCAAGCAATTAGCTTAAGGGAAAATTCATCTGCCTTTCATTATTTGCAAAGTGTACCCAGGTAAGCATTTCTCCAAACTCCATCTCAGCTGTTGACTTCTCTGGAACTTGCAACATGGTAACATGTCGGCACGTTGCTGAAGGAGGATCAGTTTGCTCTTCCCTACTTTGTGTCCACAAGGAGGTTCAACTAGGCCTTGATCCTTATCTGCAATTTCTACACACTTCTGCTTGTCTTTTCCCACTGCAGAAACCATGAAACTATTGGAATTTTATTTGGCGTTTTACTTGCTGGAGGAAGAAGGATAGCACACCCAAAGTAAGAGCATTTTGCTTATCCTTATGGTTTTTCATTGGTTCTACAGTTGAAATAGCTGTATCAGTTTTATTTTGGGTTTTCACAAAGGTGTTTTTGCTAGTTGGACTTTCTGTTGGTAGGAATGAAGCCTTGAATTTTCTTTTTTACTATCTTGCTGATGTTGCTCCAATAAGTACCTTAAAAAAAATCTGTTGAAGCCTACAATGTCTTTTAAAAAGTTAAACAAAATATAGTGATGATGCTAAATGTACCATAATTTTCTCATTTTACGTTTTTACTTGATAAGCCTCTTAACAGGATTCACTTTTATATTTTGGAAAATTCCTGAAAATGCCAAGGGCATACTTCCATGTGATGATTAGTTATTTGGTCAAGATGATTATACCTGAGAATTTTGCCAATTATTCTGCAGGGAAGACTTTCCTTTTGACTTGTAATTATGGTCACCTAACTTTTGCAAAGATTCACTGGGGAAATAAAAAAAGATAATTAAAAATTAATTATGACATATTTTAGACTTATATAGCCAACTAAGGCAAAGTCTCTCCTTTCTCAGCTGTTTGTCATTTATAAACTAGAAGCATTTTGCAGAGAAGGATGTGTGTGTGTGTGTGTGTATGTGTGTGTGTGTGTGTGTGTGTGTGAGAGAGAGAGAGAGACAGGCATAATGGCAGGAGACTGGAACATGGAAAAGCACAGATGAAAAGGGAAAGAGTATTAAAGGGTAATTCAGCAAATGAACATTACACTCTCATTAACTTCTAGATTCCTTGATTTTCACTTTTAATAAAAAGGAGTGAATTTAAAGCCCTAGAGAAGAATCTTGCATTTTTAAGTGGCAGGCTGGTCAACAGGGTTTTAGGGTCTGGCTAGACCTCTCTGGCCTGAGTCCCAATTCTTGGATAACAGCTGCAAGATGAAAGAAAATATTCTTGAGTTCCTGAGCCTGTGGTTTATGGTGAGGAAATCACACTGATTCTGAGAGGGAAGTAGGCTCTGCTTCTATCTCTTCTGGGAAATGGGGGTTGAATAGCCCAACTCATTCCACATGCTATATCTTCAAGGCTCTTATGTAACACCCAGAGTAAGGTGCTGACTTTTAAAACACAAAAATCAACCCTCATTTAAACCACATGTGAACTAGTCACTAGGCAATATTTTATACCAGACTGGGTAGTTTAGAAATGTTTGAGCTGCCTCACTCTAATAGGTTCTTCTTAAGGCCTATTCCCAAGAACTCTTCTCTTTAGAGTATCAAAAAAAGTAATACCCTAAAGGGTGATATTGTGCATCATGTGACAACCAGAAATCTATTAGAAAGACCAAAAAAAGAAAAAGTTAGAGTAAATCCCCAGCTTCTGCATGAATTCTGTTCCAGGAGAATGTTTTTAAACTGGATTTGTTTGTAATCCAAGAAAGTGAGTCTTATATAGTACACCTGTGAACCTTATACAGTACACCTGTGAAAGTTTGTTACTTGAATGAAAGTTGAAAGGTTATTGTTCTTGGGAAGGAAAACAACAGTAAGGTGTAGGTTTCTAAAGACATTCTGAGCCCTTCATGAGCCTAAAGCCCTTATAATATCTATTTCTGGCCATAACCTTCACTTTATGGCCTCACCTTGAAATGACCCTCCCTGTCAGTTACTCAGAATAGTGGAAAACAAATACACTCCATCAACCCTCTATTATTCTTCAAAACTTCCCGATCCTGTTATCTTGGGTAAGTGGCTATAGTAGTTTCCTAGGGTTTATGTAACAGAACACCACAATCTGGGTAGATTGGAATAACAGAAACTTGTTTCAGTTCTAGAGAGCAAAAGTTTGAAATCAAGATGTTAGGAGCACCATGCTCCATCTGAAAAATCTCATGTAGATATCTCTCCTACTTCTTTTCCTTGGTTTGTAGCTTTGAATGCATGCTTGTCTCTTTACATGGTGTTTGTGGAGATCAGGGGGTGGAAGGGGTATTTTTCTAGGTAAGATCCCTAAAGAGAGAGATCCATATGGAACCAACATCAGCTAGGCAGCAACAAAGCACTTTATTGGTCAGCACTTATAGTGGCCATTATCAGACATAATTAACACATTTTAGCTGTGTGTCCTTGCATGTCTGTGTTGTTCATGTGTGGTTGTCTATGCTGATTCATTGTCACATAAAAAGGCCTGTTGTGTATCTGTGCTGAATAATAAGGTCATGTTTTTGGTTCTTAAACACCTGGGTTTTGATGCATTTTGCAATGGCTTCCTGTATCCCACCCCCTCAAAGATCAGGGTTGGGTTGATGTTTCTTGTGAATGGCCCATAGGGGTGACCTTTGTGCAGAGTCCACAACAATGTAGGGAGTAACACATGACTGCCAACCTCATTGCTACTATTGCACCACAAAGAGCCACCCAGTGCTAGGTGGATCTCAGGGATTCCCACCATTGGGATAGGGGATCCTGGATGGTAGACACATCTGTATCAATTTCTTCCTGTGTCCATTTCTTGCAAAGTCTCTTGTACTTGTGTCTGGCAGTCAAGAATAAAAATGTAGCATTCTACCACAAGTGCCCCTGGTACTGTGGTAAGCAAGTTTGGGCCATGTGGTTCTGTAACACACTAGCTTTCTCATTTGGGAGTTTCATCCATGAGCAACATCAGAGAAGTACATGATATTCAGGACCTGTACCATGTGTTAAGCTAGAGCTTCAACCTGGAGGGCTAATTCTATAGTCCCTGCCCCTGGTACCAGATTGCCATAGGATAGAACCATCAGGCCATTCATTTAGCTCAGTATCATTTGTGATACACAGTGTCCTTATGGTGAGGTGTGCCTATAAGGGTAGGCCTGATAGTTCCCTTAGTATAGGGCAGCCCCTAGGTACAGTTCCCCCTCCACTGAGTGGGGAGGTATGGCCAACCCATATTACCACAGACCCATAAGGTATCTGCAATGGGCCAATCAGTGGGTACCATACCTATAGGCTTATGGCCATCCCACCAGGCTTTTGTGTCATTCACCAGTAAAGTGTAGTCACACAAGTTAAGTGGTATCCATCTTGCTGTGTGATACCTCACTAATGTATTAACCTGTTCAATAGATAGTGGGGTGACACCTAACAACATTATTTGGTTCCCTGTCATCTACCTCCAGCCATTATAATCATAGACTCCAGTTTTTGTGGGGTGGTTGTGCTCTTCTGGATCAGTGCCTTGACATCCTGGTGTCATTGATCCCAGACAGGTCCGATCTGGTTCTGTTGTTACCAGTTCTGCCAACTGAGCAGGGACACTGGCCCAATTCTCCACCGAAGGCCCTTGGCCACATCCATTGGGAGTTGCATGAACACCCAACAGTGTGAATGTGTGTGCCCAGGAGATGATGCTGTGAACTTGACTCATCTGGCCAGGTCAGAAAGAGAAACAATCACAGGGAGATGTCACACTTTGAGGAGGATGCAGGCCACATGTTCATCCTGTGATAGGATGGTGGTCAGGATCCTTTTACTTCTCAGTTTAGAATATCAAACCTGTGTCCTTGATGCCCCCATTGTAAGGGGTTGGAGCCAAGTCTATCACCCCCAAGGGAAGCCAAGCAGGTATAGTCTCACTTTGATTTAGGATGGTGGTTCCGACATCAGGTGGAGAACTGACATCTTCAGGGGCCATGCTGAAATCCAGGGCTGCACCTCTATAGCATGTCATAGTCCTTCCCCCAAGGGATCCAAGAGAACACCCAGTTTCCCAATAGGGGGTCTGTAGACCAATCCCAAGTCCATTCACAATGGGTCTCCAGCCACATAAGCTTCAGTGATGGGGAAGATTAAGGTGCTTTTATCACCTTAGGACCTGGCTCTGCCAGTCAAATGCACAGTCAGCTCTGCTTTCAGAATGCAGTCTTAGGGGCTGTAATCTGTAAATCAGAGCTGGTCACTGAGCAGTTGAACAGCTTGTGGTAAGGCCTGTACCTAACCCAATAAACCCGGGAGCCAAATAGGACAGCTTAGTTTTCAAGAGTCTATTGTACCTCTCAATCAAATCAGCAGCTTGTGGCCCATAAGACACATGAAGTGCCAGATGACATCATTGTCTTTGGCCCAGTGTTATCCCCGAGCCACTGTAAAATGGATTCCCTGGTTAGACACTATTCCTAGAGGCATCCCGTATGCTACAATTAACCTTTGTAGTAATTTAATGATGTTTGTAATGCTGTCCTGCAACTTCCATGGTAGAGGCCCTAGGTGTTCCTGTTCTTATAGATCCACAGTGTCACCACTGAGGGTGGCCCTCAGAGGATAGCTACCCTTGTCAAGATGTCTGCTCAACCATTCCCTGGCAAGAAGAGAGGCCTATGTCTTGACACATGGTACACTGCATGTGATATAGTTCAACCATGCTTCCATAAGTTTTGCCATAATGCAGCACCCTATAGGGTTGATGCCCTATCTGCCAACCTTGGGCCATGCAGGTCAGTAACTGATGCTTAGGAGACAGCCTAAGTGTCCATCAGAACACGCAGAGGTTTGTCACGCATGACAAATAGTCATTCTGCCTCCAACTGTGCCCATTTGCTCGATTTGCCTGTTTCAATTTCAAACACAAGCCTGGGCTGGGCAGCGATTGTCATCCATTGCAGAGTTGTGCCCCAGATGGGCCCATCAGTATGTTAGGCCTCAGCTGGGGAATCCCTTTCTCCCTTCCACATAGGGACCTTGGTGTCATGACCTGTCCATCATTTTGTATGGTTTCTTGGGCCATGTACCTAACAGGTCCCAGCACCTCTGCCAGTTTGGCCACCAAGAGGCTGGTGGAAAAGAAGACTCTCTGCTATAGATTCCTTGCTGTGCCAGAATAGGACCTCGGCCACTCCTGTTGGAATGAGACATCCATATGTACACCCATCCCTCTAATGGGTACCTAGTTTGTACTTCCACAGTTTGCTGCCCTGTGATTCCTTCACAGGTGTGCACAGCACCATATCTTGTTGTTAATTGCTTCTCAATCAGGGAATACTTGCTTCCAGCTCCTTCCCACAGCTGTGACCAAAAGATAATAGGGTGCTTCCTTTCCCCTTGCTTTTGCTATAAACCCCAGCCAAACTTCATCCACATGCAGAGGGTAAAAGGTAGGGTAGGGTCAATTCCTTGGAGGGCTTCTCCTTGTAGGACCACTTTCTTTGAGTCCTGGAAAGCAGTTTTCACTGTGTCAGTCCATTCCTTTGTTGTACCCTTTTGGGTCATCTGGTATAGAGGGTGCAACAAAGTGTGGTATGAAAGTCCAGAAACCTAGCAAGCCCACATAGGTGTGTAACTGGTATACAGTTTTCAGTCTGAGTAGGCTTGGATCTTAATGATCACATTGGTGATTACTTTTGTCTTACCTGGCCTGATAACGTCCAAGAATTTAATAGATAAGCCAGGTCCTGGACCTTGTCTTCACTGATGACCTACTCCCAGTCCAGCAAATTTTCCTTCAGACTGTGCAGTACCATCTAAATTAGTAAGGCAATCAGAGATTAATATGACATCACCAATATAATAGCAAAAAGACACAGTGTGTGGTTTAGTCCAGATGGCCAGGACCTGGGACACCAGGCCACAACACAAAGTTGGGCTATATGTTTAGCCTAGGGGCAACAGTTGAAAGGTTCAGTGCCTGCTCTCCCTGGTGAAGGCAAATTAGTCTTGATTATCAGGTATAATAGCAACGGAGAAGAAAGCATTGGCCAAGTCCACTACACAATAATATTAAGCCAAAGTCAGGGAAGTTATCCATAAAGTTTGAAATATTGGTTACCACTGTGTGCAATGGAGGAGTCACTTTATTCAGTTCTCAGTAGTCCACAGTCATTCACCAAGTCCCGCTTGGCTTCCACATGGGCCAAACCAGTGAACCAAAAGGACTTTGTGCAGAGTGTATTAACCTCACCTTTTCCAAGTTCAAAATAGTCTGTCCTATTTTTTTTTTTTTTTTTTTTTTTGCTTTTTGAGACAGGGTCTCGCTTTGTAGTTCAGGCTGGCCCTGAGCTCACTATGGTGCCCAGGCAAGCCGCCGTGAACTCAGCAATCCTCCTGTCTCTGCCTCCCAAGTGCTGGGATGACAGGCATGAGCCACCACGTCTGGCATTGTGGTATGCGGTGTTGATTGTTGGTGGGCATGTCTCCACACCCAGCATTATATGTGGTTACCGGGGATCAAACTCAGGACCTTGCGCTTGCGAGGCAGGCGCCAGAACCACTGAGCTAACCCTCCAGCCCCCTGTCCTATTTTCTTTTGGGTCCCAGGTAGCTGGTACTGCTTCATATACACAACCTATGTTTCTTGCAGGACAATCAATAGTGGATGAACATGTCCTCAGACAATGTATTTTACTATGCAAATTTGCAAATAGAATTCTCCTTGAGTGGTGTCCAACCAGATTCCAGTCAGTATGTCCACCCCTAGTAGGTGTTCAGCAAGCAGGAAAACATAGACATCATATAGGTGTAGGGCCAAATGCCTGATGCCCAAATTTATCTTAGGCTTCCGGACCATAATAGAGTGGCCTCCATACCCTTTCATGTTCATAGTGGGTCTTGTGAAATAATCTGGGTTGCCATAAGTCAGTGTTTACTGGGTTCTGGTATCCACCAATGCCAGCACACAGTATATATATTTTGGGGCCAGTAAATAATTAATCCCACATGTGACCTCTGGTCTCCCTGGGTCCCCAGCAATTGAGTGCCTCAGCCTGTCTCCTAATCTGGATAAAAGCTACCAGAGTCAACTCATTCTTTCACCAGGGCTGCCTTTACCTTTGGGCCCATTGGCTGGTATTGCTGGTCAGGGCACAGTTGCTTCCACAGAGACAGGAACACATATAAACACTGCCTGGGCTATCTTACTTGCTGCCAAGCCAGCTGCTAACAGGTCTGCCCAGATGGGGTGTCAGTTTACCTTCAATAGGCCAAGCCTCTGACCCTGTGGTGTTGGTCCTGCTCAACACCAGTCTAAGGCTGTTTCTTCTCCTTTGGTGGCTGGGATTTTACAGGATTTACCTTACACTGGCACTTTGCATCACCCAGCCATACCAAGGGACATACTGCATGATGAATCGGTTGATCTGCAAAAGGTGCCAGCAGTGTTGCCACCATAGCAAACATGCCAGCTGGAGCCCTGGCCAGGATCAGATCTTTTGTGTGCATTGTGAGTACTTTTTCATCAGGGCTACAATACTGAGCAGCAAACATTATTTGTCACACGCCCATTTCTTGCAGCATTGCTACTAAGGCCAGGTAGGTTACCCCTTTAGTGACTGGCTCTGGCAAGGCCCCCTGGTTTGCCCAGATGAGAAGGGCTGCTGCCATCAGCCAATTTATCAAGGTCTGGTTACCTGCTCACAGGGCCAGTCTACACACATCCTACAGAACATGGCATATTGAAGGGATACTGGCTATGCTGGCTAATCAGGCCGTCTGTTGTGGGTTTAACTCCGTGTTACCAGCTCCTTTATTCCATAGCTGTAACAGCTATGCAGGCACTATCTCATCCACCCTTTGCTCCAGTGGTTTTGTCAGCTCTCAGAATTCCATGGCTGTATAGGTCATATATGTTGTGTGGTGGGTACATGTAGGTTGTTCCCCTGGTCTCTTCCTATTTCCACCTTTTGTTGAGTAACAGGCCTTGCATACAGCACCAGAGGACCCTCCTGGTTATTGAGACTCATGCTCTGGGAGGAGGCAATGCTCTCTGTGCCCTTCCGCATGACCTCTACAGCAGCCAAGCATTGCTCCAGGCTCTCCTCTTTCCACCTGTAATTGGTCCGCCTGCTGGACAAGGACTTCTGCTTTTTGCCTCATGCAGCAGAACAAAGGAAAAAACAACCATGCCACCTGTCCCACTGATTCATGATGGGAATGGGTATCTGTGCACCCACCATTTCCAAAGCCCTTAAGACATCTCTGAGTGTCAGGTAAGCTACCTCCCAGTCCTCAGGACTTTTTCAGATTGCCAAGAAGATAGCCATTGGCAACCAGAGTGAGTCTAGGGGTATATATCAGCAGCTCCCCAAGCTTCCCCCTCACTGTGAGGCACTGCTTCTACAGATGCTGCAGGGACACTCACATCTATATTCTGTCAACTAAGTGAAGTTTCAAGGTCAGAAGTAAGGGGGCTGAAGGGGTATTTTTCCAGGCGGGATGCCCAAAGAGAAAGAGGCCTGCAGAGCAGACATCAGCAAAAAAAAAACCAACAAAGCTCTTTTATTGCTTATAGTGATTGTTATCAGACATACTGAGATATTACAGCTATGTGTCCTTTCATGGCTGTGTTGCACATGTGTGGTTGTTTAAACTGAGTCATTGTTACATAAGGAGTCCTGTTGTACACATGCATTAATCAACAGGGCCATGTTTTCAGGAGTCCTTAAATACCCCAAACTTTGACACATCTCACAATGGCTCACTATAGTGTTCTTTTTGTAAGGGCTTTAGTTATGTTATAGTAGCACAAGTGCATCTTAAATAATTACATATGCAATGAAGTAAAGTACCAATAATGTTACATTTTGAAATACTGGATGTTAGGACATCAATATATAACTTTTAAGGAGATACAACTCAACCCATGTCAGGTTCTAACTAGCTCAGTGAAAATAATAAGTAATGGCTTAAAGTGGCTCAGTATCCTTGTAAATATATTCATGATTCAAAGAAGGCTTCCATGAGTTCATTAAAAATACTGTGAAGAAAGACTTGGAGACCATCAATGTGGAGACCTGACTGCTTGGAGGTCACCCAAACTAGACATCCTCAGAAATTCTATGTATCCTTGGAGATAAAACTTGAGTGCCTATAGAGAGGAATGAAAGAACTTCCAGAAAAAGAGATTCCACAGTGGAGGATTATTATGTAATAGATACAGAGTTTCAGTTTGAGATGTTTTGTGGAGATGGATAATGATAATGATGATGATTAAACAATGACATGAACATAGTTAATGCTACTAAACTATTCTTAAAAATGGTTCAAATGATAAATTTTATGTTATGTGTCAGAGAAACAAGCAAAATAAAAATCAGAAGACTCTATATCATGTTCCCTAAGGGGGGTCAAAGTTGTCAGTTGGGAGGGAGACTGAGGCCCTCAACCAGGAATGAAAGTAGAAGGTAGAGTCCCAAGGTGATTTCCTGTCACCACTGACTGAGGAGCAATCAGAAATTACAGACTCAACATGGTAACAGTGAGATTCCTATAATGTTCTGTGGCTTCTAATTCCTGAATGTTGTTATTTTGTTAATAAATAGTTATTAATATTATCATTGTTGAACACTTAAGTTCTATACCTTTTCTATTATTGTTAATATTATTTTTTATAAAAGCCTTGTAAAGAAAGTCCTAGTATCTACCATTTGTAGACTAATTGTAGGCTCAGAGATGTTAAATAATTTGCTCATGATTTACAGCTGGTAAGTGGTGGGTTCTGAGTCATTGTTGTTAAATTATAATGGAATTTGTTTTATGTAGGTCTTTAATTTAGGTTTCAACTTACTTTTTGGTTTTAGTTTGAAGGAAAAATCAATATATTCTTATAATTAAGATATTTTTCTTATAAAAATGAACATATTATCTCCGTTACACATAATTTTCACTTACATTAGCTAGAAGTAATCAATATTGTCAGTTTGGTTCCATACTTTTTCTTTTTCAGTACTGGGGAGCAAACACAGGACCTCATGCTTACACAGAAGGCTCCAGAACCATTAAGCTAAATGCCTCACCCTGTTTCCCTGCTTTAAAAAAAATTTTTTTAACTCTTACGTTTAAGTACTGAGTTCCTGAATCTTTGATAAAATGTGTCAGTAATACCACTGGAACATTTTCAGGGAAGATGTAAAAGTTTACGAAATTCTATTGTTTTTAGTCTATTTAAGATTCTCTGTTTATTCTTGGGTCACTTTTAGCAATTTATACTTTTTCAAATACATTATTTTTTGCTAGGATTTTCAATTGGTAGTAGGTTGTGTATAATCTCTTACAATTTTTAATGTCTCTAGCTCTCATTGTGCTTCACTTCTTATCTTTATAATGAATTCAGTTTTAGGCATTTTATTATAGCAACACAGACTAAAGCTCTGTGTGTTTGATTCCTCCTACTTGACACTTGGTAGACCTTTGCAATCAGAGACCCTTATAATCTTTCCATTCTGGGAAATTTTTGGCTATTATTTCTTTACATGTTGCTTCCTATTTTGTTTGTTCTTTTCTTTTTTTTTTTTGTTTTTGTTTTTGCTTTTTGGAGACAGGGTCTCGCTTTGTAGTTCAGGCTGGCCCTGAGCTCACTATGGTGCCCAGGCAAGCCTCCGTGAACTCAGCAATCCTCCTGTCTCTGCCTCCTGAGTGCTGGGATTACAGGCGTGAGCCACCACACCCTGCACTCTGGTATGCGACGTTGATTGTTGGTGGGCATGAGTCTCCACGCCCAGCATTATATGTGGTTACCCGGGATCGAACTCAGGTCCTTGCACTTGCGAGGCAGGCGCCGGAACCACTGAGTTAACCCTCTGGTCCTGTTCTTTTCTTTTTGAGCCACCATTAGACTGTTGAAATGTCCAAGTCTGTCCTTTATGTCATTGTACTTTCATACTTTTTATCTTGTTAACTCTTTGGATTCTACTACATAATTTCAGTTATAGTTTGCAGTTTATTTGCATTTTTTTTTGAGCCAGGGTCTCGCTTTTTGTAGTTTAGGGCTGGCCCTGAGCTCACTATGTAGCCCAGGCAAGCCTGGAACTCAGCAATCCGCCTGTCTCTGCCTCCTGAGTGCTGGGATTACAGGCGTGAGCCACCACGCCCGACATTGTGGTAAGTGGTATTGAGTGCTGGTGGGCGTGAGTCACCATGCCCAGCATTGTATGTCATACCAGGTTCTAACTCAGGACCTTGCGCTTGCGAGGCAGGTGCGGGAACCACTGAGCTAAGTCTCCAGCCCAGTTTATTTGCATTTTAGTTGAAACTAATTTGTTTTTAACTCATTTATTGAGCTACTTATTTCAACAATTATAATTTTTAGCTCTAATTAGCCTTTAAAAAACCTGCAGTTCTTAGGCAAAACCACTTATTTTATGGATGAGGGATTCTTCATAAATCTCTGAAGGAATAAATAAGATTATGTAAAATTTCCATGATTTTTTAAAATGTTTTTTTCTTGAACCTTAAATTCTTTCCTTAATGAGTAGTGTATTTTCCTTACATGTTTGACAGTTCTTGTCTGTGGGTGATTTGCTTAAGGGAATAGATGGAAGTTGCCATTGTTTGTGATGACTGTTTTCAGGGAAAGTAAGACATTGTCTTGGTTGGGCTACAGGGGCAGCCATCCTTCTGGATTTGGGTGCTTCTTGTTCCTTTCAGGGTTTCTAGCTTCATGAACAGTTGCTATAGAGTTAGTAAATAAAGGATTCTCAGTTAAACTTGAATTTCAAATACTAGATACTTTTTATTATAAGTATATTCCATGCAGGGTTTGGGACATGTTTATATGAAAAAAGTTCATTGTTTAGCTGAAATTAAACAAGTTGTTCTTCATTTTATCTGACAATGTTACAGTAATGTGCTGCTACCACCTGGAGGTATACAACACTGTTGCTACTATAGCTTCTGCCTGGATGGAGAGGTGTAGGGCTGCTTCGATGTTGCACAACCATCCCACAGTTATCTGTGTTTCTACCACCTGAGGGCAGAAACTGCCATTTGTATTATTCTTATTTACCCAAGAGAGTTCTACTTCCCTTGTCTTGGGCATGATCATGGTTTTTTGTGGTTTCATGGAAGGAGGAAATTGGTAGTTTATATCTCCATTATAGCTAGGATGTTGGGATGAGCAGAACTCCATGGAACAAAATGGAGAGTGACATCTAGGAAAGGGAGGAACAGGACAACTGAGACCTGTTACAAGGGAATTAAAGTAGTCACGTGCCTATAGGTAGGCAAAGTCACTGGAACCAGAGAAGCTTTATCACCACTTACAGATTTATGACCTTGAACTGTTTTTGAACTCACTTGGCTTTTCTTGCTTCCATCTATAAAATGGACATATTACTTATTTCCTTGATTCTAATATTTTAATACTTCTGTACTTCATATGTATCTTACAACTATATGTAGACATCATATAGAAGTTTGTCATACACTTTTCTCATCACTGAGACATAACACCCACCAAGCACAAATTAAAGGAGAGGTTTATTTTGATTCATAGTTTTTAGAGAACTCACTTCATTGTTATCTGGCTCCAAGGCAAGCAGAGTATAGTAGAAGGATCTGGAGGAAGAAAGCTGCTAATGTCACTGCAGCCAGGAGACAGTGAGAGAAAACAGGGGCTTGGGAGTAAGATGTACTCTTCTGGGTCACACCCCCAGTGATGCGCATTTTCTGACCAGGCCTTACTTCCAAAGAGAACATTCAGCTATGAATGTATCAGTGGGTGAATCCACTGATCCATATAGCACCTGCACAATCCTATCATCTTCCAGCAGTCTTACCTCTGAACACATGAGACTTTTATTCAGTTGTTAGTGAATTTTAAAGTTGATAGCATCTCTGAGTCAGATCTAGGTTACCACTATCTGTTTTACAGAACTTTGTAAAGATTTAGTGATGTAACCTACATGAAGTGCTTAGGCAAGTACAGCAGACCCTTGAGATTTGATCTCCCAATATAAAAACAACTTGGGTTATGACTGAATTTTAGTTTTAACTTATGAACAAAGTCTTGAGTTATGATTTGAATACCAGCTGCTTGTCCTTCCAGATGGTCTCAGATGCAGATTTAAACTTTAAAAAATTCTTGAAGGAACATTATAGCATCCTTTATTATGTGGTGTTAATTGAAAAATCTTTGGCCAGTGTCTCTAAGAACAACGAGATCTGCTTGTATATAGGAGAGAGACTTTGAAGACTATGCGGTGGAGCCTAAGCCTTCAGTTGAGCAATTTGAGTTGCAGCCAGCCCTCACAAATGAATCGAGTTCATAGAGAGTCCACTGTACCTGATTCATTAGTGAGTGATGAGTGTTAGCAAGTGGTCATGTAAGCATGAGAAACTGGCCCTGGGACTAAGAAGAGATCTGGGGTCCTAAGGAGAGAAGGGTCTTAGGTACCCCAAATGATGCCAAGTAATAACACTACAATGAGGCCATAGGGAAATCCTTTTGATTAGAAAGTGGACTGTAGTGGCCTTTCAATAAAGAAATCAGATCAGCTTTTCCTGAGGGGGGTCTATGTCAATATATTCTGCATAATTTATGCTTCCTAGAAAGCAGTATATTTACCAATGATAAGAAGGCATATGTCACTTTCTGGATAGGTGAACATCAGGAAGAGCTACCCTTACTTTGCTCTGTAGCTGGTTTTTAAAAAAATTTAATTTATTGGTACATTATATATACACATCACAATTACACTCAACATTGAGAATTTGTACCAGTATATGACATGACTTCTTATATTTTCCCCTTCTCCTACCCACCCTACAACTTCCTGTCCCTATAAACACAAGCTTTGTTTCCTTTTTTTTTACCATCAGTTTTTTTTTCTTTCTCCTCATTACTTACCCCTAATGAACTTTAGGGGTAGACAGTTTTAATGAAAAATTTAAAAAAATATTGTGGTGAAAAGATGTCCACTATACTCTTTTAATTTTTTGGTGCCAAGAATCAAGCTCAGCCCCTTTCACTTGCCAGGCACCACACTCTTTTAAGTGAAATAACAAGTTACAAAACAGTACATATGGCATTACTAATTTTTTAATTCCTAAAAATAAATGAATGTATAGAGAGATATGAGGAAATCATTTAGAATAGTATTTCCTTTTCTGTTTTAGTCTGTCTCTGAAAATGGGATGCTGAAACATTTTTTCTTTTTTAAAGAGTAATTTTTTTGACTTGTGCTATCATAAAATGTCTCTAAGGGGAGGAAAATAAGAAGTGTTATAAATATGTGAGGTGATGGATATGTTACTTTGATTGCAGTAATCATTTCACAAACTGTATCTCAAAACATGATGTATACCTTAAAGGTTTATGATTTTTATTTGTCAATTATATTCCATTCAAAATTTAAAACTCCAGAGGTGTGTGAAAAGGAAGAGAGGCAGTGGCGAACATATTTACCTTCTTTTCAAGAGTTGATTTATAACAATGGGAAAGGGGAGTCACATAAGCCTTGAGCAATTATTTCAGGAATTTATCTACATGGTAGAAAGCCTATGGTGTCAAGAATGATTGGTTTGCTTTCAGCTTTGTGTAATCCCAATCAATAATTACACCTATTGATCAAAGACATACATTTAAAACATTAATTTACATTGAGCACCTTAACTTCATAAAATGGCAACTACTGAAATGGCTGAAATTGATTTCCCTTTGTTTTCAAAAGAAAACTTCTCAGTGCTGTGGACACCCTCTTTGTGAATCAAAGCTCACAGACAGCTGGCAATCCAGCAATATCACAGAGAAGAGAGCTGTACAGAGATTATTAGGATACAAATTAGGATCCAGGTTAAGATTATTTGTATGTTCTTTCTGAAGTTCATCTGCAGAGCAACCTTCTCCTGGCTTTGGAAGAAGTTGAATATGGTCAGTGAAGAAGATACCTTGGCTTACAAGATGGTGCAGCAGGAGGGTGACTTTTCCAGATGGAGATGCCCACTATTTGGAAGCTGTATAAGCCAAGTACTGATTTGATATATAATAATCCACAAACAACATATACTAAACTGAGTCAGTGTGGTAATCTACATGGGCACTGAAAGAAAACTCAGCTGGTCTCTGAAGTCTTTAGAGGGCTTTTTCAACTTAGGATAGTTGTCATAAGCTAATCCTTGGCCTATACTGCCATTCCACACTCATGTTATTTTGAGACGACACCAGAATTTACTTCCTCAGGAAGCTTTCTCAATTTACTCCAGTTTCTACTGGATACTTACAATTACTAAAGCTTATTCAGATGAAAGTAGTGTGTTTAATATATTCTTTTCTTTCTTTCTTTCTTTTTTTGCTTTTTGAGACAGGGTCTCGCGTTGTAGTTCAGGCTGGCCCTGAGCTCACTATGGTGCCCAGGCAAGCCGCCACGAACTCAGCAATCCTCCTGTCTCTGCCTCCCGAGTGCTGGGATGACAGGCGTAAGCCACCACGTCCGGCATTGTGGTATGCGGCGTTGATTGTTGGTGGGCGT
>PVIC010036580.1:0-18510 GCA_004025085.1 Thryonomys swinderianus
CTCCTCCTCCTCCTCCTCCTCCTCCTCCTTCTCCTTCTTCTTCTTCTTCGTGATCACCAAGTTATGGGACAGAAGAAAACAAAATCCTACTTTTGATCAGCTGAAGTGGTCTTGAGGGAGAGCTGGGGAAAACTAGAGGGGAAAGAAAAGACCAGAAGAATCAGCTCTTTCTCCTACAGTTCTGTCATGGTAGGTTTGCACAGATAATACAAGTTAACTGTAGAAAAGTTGGCCAACATGGATAAAACCCCTTGACTGTAAAGAGGAATCCTGATCTGATTGAACCTGGGCTCAGAGACCCCATCATCTATGTGCTACCAAACTGAATTATTTTGTGAAAATTTTATCACCTATTTAGTTTGTGACTTAAATTATTAGCTATAATAATTATAGCACATGAATGCATTTTCTTTTAGGATGGTGAGTTCTTTTATAGTAGGATTGCTTTGGCCACCCAATATAGCTACTTTTCTGTATTTTTTCCTTTCATTTTCTTGTTTTCGTTTTCTTTCCTCTTGAGTTACACTGTGCTGTGCTGCACTGTGCTGTGGGTATTTCTGCACATTCCCAACTCACATGCATGTGTCTCCATGAAGCCCATATCCTGCTTCATGCACCCCTCTAAGCTTCATTTATGAATCACTCCACATTATACATATTCCAGAAATTACAAAATTTCTGTTCAATACATAACAGCTACTCATCTTCCTCTATCTGATATATATTTAACAATGCTGCTAAATGAACTCAGCATTGCTCATGCCTCTTCTGGCTAATTATCTGTACTGTTTTTTTTTTTTTTTTTCCAGTTTTCTCTTGCTCACTTTATATTTCTTTTAGTGCAGGAGTTGAGAAGGTTCTCTGTTAGGCAGAAGAAGGCAGCTGGTTGTGCAGATGCTTCACAACGTATCAGCTGGGAATCTGCCCATTCTGAAAGAATGAGGTCAGTAAGGATTCAAGACCGGAAGAGCCAGAGTGGGAAGGATTTTGTCTACACTTCCATGGAGGACCCGAAAATCTGATGATTGACATGCGAGAGGATTAGGATTGTAACAGTGTTTGAAAGAGAAGAGAGACAAGGGAAGGGGAGGGGAGGGGTGGGGAGGGCAGGAAGTGAGAGGAGAAGGGAAAGGAAGGGACCTGGCAAAGAAAAGGCACAAAAACAACTCAAGAGTATTATTAGAAGCTAAAGCACCTCCTTATTTACAGAATCATCCTTAATCACTGATAATGGAGAAAGGTTTACTTTTATTTTCAGAGAGAAAGGGAAGGTAGAGGAGGCCGTGAGGTACCAGGTACTGTGCAGTTAATACGGTAGCTTACAGATTTTCTTATGCTTTCTATACAGTTATGAAACTTGAGCCCGAAGACAGCTTCCTATGGACTCCTAGTGTACTAAAAGCAGGAAGCAGTGTTTCAAGTAAAAAAAGAATACATTCAGTTTCAGCCAGTGAGCTGAAATTTGGAAGTTTACTTTAGGAGGTAGTTTAGGCTGAAATTTTAAAGAGCTTCCTGGCAATGATTAATTGGTTATTTCTGGAAGATGAGGGTTTGGGAATTTGGAATTATATATAACAAATATAAATAAACATGTATAATGAAGCTGTATTTTCGCAGCAAGACCTGACTGACCATTCCCTTTCCCATGGACATCTGAATTGTACTCCATCATGACTACGAAGAAGGATCAGCGCATCTTCTGATGGAAGCAGGGGTGGCCACTGCTCTCACATGAAGGCAGTGCTTCTACGTTTCAGTTCTCTCTGTGCCGCGGCTCAATACGAGGCAAACACTCGCGAGATCTGTTAG
Source organism: Thryonomys swinderianus (assembly GCA_004025085.1). Classification (NCBI taxonomy): domain Eukaryota; kingdom Metazoa; phylum Chordata; class Mammalia; order Rodentia; family Thryonomyidae; genus Thryonomys; species Thryonomys swinderianus. The sequence goes on from PVIC010036580.1 coordinate 1,810, forward strand.
AAGGCCACTTATCTCCTACCGGTATTTATTAGGCGGGCACGTTTCCACTAGGTAGCACCATTACATAGAGTATCTTGAGTCTTCTATGGGGGGAGTTGGTATGTATAAAGAATACACATGAGTTATTTGAGAATGTAACTAAAATATCGTGGAAAGAGAATTGGGTTTGAGAATTGGGTCAAACTTCCATTATGTCCTTTACTGCTATGATCGTCGGACACCATTTTGGCTTCTCGGAGCCTTGTTTTCTCCTTCTGTAAAATGGGCAGACTAGCAGCAGGCTCACGCGTGGAGGACTGAAGGAAGTGGCTGTCAGCCAGTGGACTTCGAGGTTTATCACGGGTCTGAACCATCTGAGAACCTGTTCCGCTGCAGACTGCAGGGGCCTCGCCCCCAGAATTTTTATCACAAGGACTCAAGTGGAACTTGAGAGATTCTGTTTCCAGTAAATTCCCATGGAGGGCTTGTGCTGCTACTCTGGGGAGTAGATTTTTGAGACACATGAGGTGCTGATAGTATTACTGTTTCATCATTCTCGTATTCTCCAAGAAAAAATAGTTACTGTACATCTGGAGAAAGGGAGAAGCACTGGCAATTACCTTGGAATTAAAGTGAAAATTCTGCCAGCCAATGTGATCACAACAAAACCCTCCGAACTCTCTGAAGAAATTGAACTTGTTGGGGTATTAAACATATAATTATATGTACTTATTTAAATTTTATTCATTTCTGAATTTGCTGGTTAACAGCACTTAACAGGAAGTGGAAGTACGAAAATAAACGAGAAGGGCCCATCTCGTGGTGTTGCCGTGCCAACTGCACACAGGAAGTCCTGGAAACCTTGCAAGACTGTTCCTTTAAGATGTCTAGCCCGATTTTAACACCCCGAGTGTTTTACGTTGATGAATATCTGAAATCAGCTACTTTCAATTTGCTTATCGCTAGCTTTGCAGGCCACAAGGTTGCTTTAGAAACATTTGAAGTTTCAAGGAACATAAATCTCAACCGTGGCTATGCGTGCCATTTGTTCCATTCTGGGGCTGCCGCACATTTTAGAACAAGACGTTTCAGTGGACCACTTATAGTCCAGTCTCCAGATAGAAGAATTATAGGTGATGATGCGAGCAGGTCAACCTGTCAGTGCAGAAATACTGTCCAGCATTTAAACATACGTTAAGAATAGTTCAGAATGACCGGCTTTTTGTCACTACTACGTGGGAGCGTAGACTTTCAGCTTTAGAAGTGAAGCATTACCTTTTGAAAATTTGCCATTGATATCCAGCCCCTCCCCCGCCATCCCCATGAAATAAGTACCGCACGTGGAACAGTCCACACGGCGTAGTGTATTTAGAGAATTCCAAGAAATGCTTTTAAAGACAAAGAGCAACGTGAGTGAGACAGCCACAGATGTCGAGCGGTAAATTCCCAATAGTCATGAAGAGAATTCTTCAAACCGCAGCCCAGAAAGATGTCCAGTTTCTCTGTGCACCCTGCTTTTGTGACTGTGTCACCGCGCTGCGGTGGGTTTCCTTGCCTTGAAGTTGTGCAGCTATTTCCTTTGTAATACAGAAACTCTCCCTTACAGAATCTTCCCCACAGCTGGCTCTCATCACTTCTTGATAAATAGTTCAGTTTTTCCACTTTATTTTTCTTTAACAATAACTGCTGCCCAATCAAATCATTCATCTTTTTCCCTGTGTAAGTATCTGTGGTATCGAAGGAGTGCGCGTCAAAAACCTTTTGGGATTCCCTATTCTCTCGTGCTTGGCATTTTCGCAGGCTGTTAGTCTCAGTTACAGTGGCAGTTTGGATGACATTTATTTAACCATTCTAGAATTTAGAGTTCAAAATTTATTGTGAAGTTTTTCTTACTCTACAAAGATTTTTGTGTGTGAAGGCTAATCTGAAAACCCAAGACTTTATTTGTAACTTGTGTAATAGTATATGCATGTTTATAAATAATATTCAGACATGTGGCACAGAAGGGCAAATATTGTGTTTTAAAATGTCTAGAAATAATACTAATAACTAGTGTTTATTTGTACTTATTAGGAGGCAAATGTCTGGTGCCTACGTTATTGGTGCACATTAATTTAATATTGTTAATTGGTGCACATTAATTTAATATTGTTAATTGGTGCACATTAATTTAATATTGTTAATTCTATCAACAATGGAAGTTAGATTTCTTGTAAGTCCCAAGTTCATTACAGAGCTTGTCCTAGTCAATTAAAAAATGGTGAATTGGGATTCTTGATTCTCAATCTGTATAATGCACTATTATGCCTCTTTGAGAAGGTCTATATATCAGTGAACTTGGTAAAATACATACTACCATGCATTTTGACCCTAAGACACTACGAAGGGTATCATTTCAGGAGAATTAGCATCATCTTTTCTGGAGAAAATGAATCACTACTTGTGACGCACACATGCACACACACACACACAGTTACATTGTATTTGAATGTCTCTCCTAAGTTGTAGTTTTTCATACTGAGAACATATGTGCTTAATTTTTCATGTGTATGGATCTTTGCAAATATTGTAATATATTTAAATATTTAAGCATACATTTATATGCATAATATATAATTAAATACATCTTTATGCATGGGAAGCATATCCATAAACATAAGTATTAAAATCTATAGCCTTTTCCCCTCATATTAATGCTTCTTTAAGCTTCCATTGTACAAAATAGTAGTAAGCCTAATCTTATTGATTTTAATGGAGCTCTGTTATTTAAGAACTTACAATCAACTGGGATTTATTTCTTTGCTCCCCCTGCAACTTAACACTTCGGTTAGTGATAACATTATGGGATTAGCAGGAAGGGTAAATTTGTTCCTCCTTTGTCCTTTATCCCCTGCTAGGCATTGTGGAGAGAGATGTCCTCTATGGGTGATGGTTGCCTCTGTCCTTCTGAAGAAGATGTAAGTCCACAGAACACTTCCTAATGGGAGCCACAACTCTGCCTCTTCCTTGTTTTGCCCATGAGGGATCTGGGTTCCCCTGGTCATCTTTCAGCATGTCCACTCATCTCTCTGGGGTACAGGGATTACTAGCTGTTCTTGGGCACCGCCTGGGAGGTGCCCGATAGTACTAAACTCACCTCACTTCAGCATTATTAGTTCATTGCTTAGGTTTAAAACTGGGGGGGGGGGCTGGAAAACTCCTTCCTAGTTTTTTTCTCACTATCTTTCCCGTAGCCATCAGATGTCTTTGCTATGGCTAGAAAGATGAACCTTACATCACTAGGCATCACTATACTCTTGTATCTACTGATGGTATAAACTTCACGGACCAAGTCCTTCAGTGCTTTGCCTTTTTATTTTCAAAGTCAAGCTTTTAACACTTCTATAAGAAAAAAAACTGGACCACATTAAGTCTCATTGGTTTTCAATATGAAGATTTTAAAAAATCTATTTCTTTCCTTGTTTTTCCTGTGTCCTGCTTTCTTTAGCACAACGATGGTGAAACTTTCAGAGCTTTCAGTGATACAAACATCCTGTGCCATAGGTTTCCTTGCCGCTATTCTGGGGCTAAGAAATGTACCATCTGTGAGGCTAGTGAGGGTTAATCACTAGGATAACAGGCAAAAGCTTGGTTGGTATGTCCATGTCTAATCCATCCACAAATATGTAAATGTATCATTCATAAGTATAAATATGTAACATATATAAATAGAAATATAGCTACTTTGGTACTATTTGAGTGAGGGTTGTCCTAAAACGAGTAAGTCTGGCCCTACTCATCTATCTCTCTTCTCTGCTTGAGATTCACCAGTTGGTATTACATACAACCCAACATCCACTGCACTTCTCAGAGACCAAACAATGTAGATACCTGATCTTGGAACTGAGCCTCCAAAATTAAGCTAAATAACATATCCCCTCTATGTAAAGTTAGCTGCTTCAAGTGGTTTGTTGTAATAATGGAAAGCTGCCCAATATACCCTCCTTCCTAATTTTGGGGGTTCACTCATTCTTAGCAGGAACTTCCTTCTTAAAAAATGCACACTGAGAGTCACTCACCTTTTTGGGAATTCTCAGGTCCAACCCACTTAATGTTTGTTTAATAACTCAACTGCCCTTCACCCACAGACTGTGGTCTAGAGTTGATTCTATCTCCCTTCCCCTTATGCCAGGCAACCGACAGTCCAGTAAGACTCCATCAAGAAGGCCCCTGAACAATTTGACTTCGTGGCGTTAAGCCATTGGAGACCCCTGATGGGATGTGCACTGGAGAGAGAAGAATGAGGTCAGGATTTTTATTCTTGGGCTTATTTCATTTAAGGTAACTGAAATGGTCAATTTTATACATCAATATGGGTCTCAGCTCAAAGCTCTGGTTTCAGGGCTCCCGGAAAATAGGCTAGAGATGACAAGAGTGTGAAGCTGGTAGGGACAGATATGCTAGTCGTGAGGGTTTGATGATCCCTAACATCAGTTACATCGGGTCCCCACCTCAACTCTCTGCTCAGTCCTTAGGCTGCCTGAGCAATTAACCTTTCATTTGAGAAGAGATAAAATTCTGCCTACATGATCCTAAGGAAAGTACATTATAAAACCGGTGACTCAGCTCTGGTCGAACAATTATATGAAGCTCTGAGAGTTTGGTGGATGGTAATAAATTACAAAAACAAAACAAAACAACCCAAAAAACTAGCAGAAGGGCTGGAAGGTTTCAGAACTAATTTAAGGCTAACATTGTCAGTTTCCCTCTTTGAGGCCAAATTATACTGGGAAAATACTTTCAAGTACCTCTGGATACCTTCAAAGTTCATCCTCCATTTTAATGATATGAAATTTTGCATAACAAACCAATCCTCTTGGGTGGGTGAAATGAGACTGGAATGTTTAATTTAAATCAATTAAAGCAGAAACTAATTGATAAGAAAGTCATTTGAGTAAACTTGAAGTCATGTTTACTAAACAACAAACATCCTAACAAAGGCATATTACCAGTTATACAAATGTAAGCCCATTTGGCTAACTTGGGATCTAAGAAACAACAGAAGATTAGAAAGGTGCTTGTTGCTGGGGATTAGCTCAAGTGGTACCCCACCTACTTTGGAAGCACAAGGGCCAGAGTTCGATCCCTGGTATGGAAAAAAACAATGCTTGTCAGTTGCTAAGACAAGAATGAAAGATGGAGGCGTTTTCCTTTTATGAGTTTCTTTTTTCCCCCCTAAAATAAAAGTTTTCTTCTGGTTATTTTAGCTATGCCCCTTTCCCACCAAACTGACAGAAGACATTTCAGTTTATTACAGCAGTGGAAATCAGCCTGAAAATCAAATGGTAAAGTGTCATTGTCATCACTTGACCTACAAAAACTGAGGTGAGGGCTAGAGGGTTAGCTCAGTGGTTCCGGCACCTGTCTCGCAAGCTCAAGGTCCTGAGTTTGATCCCTGATAACCACATACAATGCCGGGCGTGGTGGCTCACGCCTGTCATCCCAGCACTCAGGAGGCAGAGACAGGAGGATTGCTGAGTTCCAGGCTTGCCTGGGCACCATAGTGAGCTCAGGGCCAGCCTGAACTACAAAGCGAGACCCTGTCTCAAAAGCAAAAAAAAACCCAAAAAACTGAGGTGAAAGCACTTTGCTCCCTCAGACTCAGAGTAAAATATTTGTGTGCGGGGCAGGGGGGCAAATTGGTTAAGAGACCATGTACTGATAGACTCCTGTTTCAGAAGAATTCAAGTTTTGAGAACTCTCACCCTAGACCTTTGGTTTTCCAGTTTGTTTTTACTAGTAACTGCACATTAAAAAACCATTTCATTTCAATTAGCAGATGACATCTAAGACTATGGATGACAAAGGACACGTTACCAAGGAGACTTGTGGAAAATCTTTTCAAACTATTTTAAGAACAGAAAATCTTAAACCAGTAGTAATTATGACCAGTCAGACCTAAAGTCAAGATGCATAGACTACACATTAAGGTCATTTCTATCCCTATAGTTCAACAGTTTGTGGGTCACATCAAACTTTTGTGCAGAAATGAGTCTGTTGCTTGATAGAGGAAAAATGAAACAGAAAAGTTATAGCTATTAACAGATAAACAAGGGTCAGTGATACATTATTTTCTTAATTATTTGTGTTCTTTTTTTTTTTCCTAGACAGGGTCTCGCTTTGTAGTTCAGGCTGGCCCTGAGCTCACTATGTAGCCCAGGCAAGCCATGAACTCAACAATCCTCCTGCCTCTGCCTCCTGAGTGCTGGGATTACAGGTGTGATCACCATGCCCAGAATTGTGGTGTGTGGTACTGATTGCCGGTGGGTGTGAGTCACCACGCCTGATATTGTTGTATGTGGTTAGTGGAGTTCAAACTCAGGACCTTATGCTTGCTAGGCAGGTGCCAGAACCACCGAGCTAAATCTCGGCCCAATTATCTGTGTTCTTGTCAAAACTGCAGAATAAGGAATGCCCATGAATGTCTCAAATTATATATTCATATCTATTGTTCTCTGAATAGGTTTGTAACTTAGTGACTTTTAGGCATTTATTTGATTCTGCTTAGTTTTTTAGGTAAAAAATATGCATATGTAAACACTAGCTTAATAGGATAATGAGAGTTTTGCACAGGAACATTGAAGGCACTTTCATTCTCCAAGCCCCGGCTGAAAAAGCACTTGTATGGGGCTGGGGTAGTCAGCGTAGAACGCTTGTTCAGCATGCATGAGGACCTGGATTCCAGCCTGGATAGAAACACAAATACACACCAAAAAATTGCCTTCATAGGAAGCTTTGTCGGATTGACTCATACGGCTTTCTTACCTCAGCTCCCCAAGCCCTGGGCCTGGACCTCTGCGGTAACATTTTCTAATACTTTAGGGTATGTGTTTGCCTTTCTAAACTAGGAGCCCTTCAGGAGTTGAGGTCTTGGCTTAATCATTGTTAGGACTCCCCCCCTAGGCACAGAGTGTGCTGCACGCCGAGCACACAATCATTACCATGAACCAATGGTAGGTGAACAGAGAAAGTGCAATGGTGATTCAGAAACTGTTGTGATTCAGAAGCTGCAGCCGTTTGGGACTTCTGTCTGCAGCTTGTCAGTTCAAAACTTTAGCCTACCTGTAATTTTTAGGCAGTATCTTATTTAGTTTTCTTGTCTCCCAAAACTCCAGAATCCCAGGCTGGACTGAATATCCCTGCCAAAAACATCATTCAGGGCCAAAGAGGCGGCTTCTCTCTCAAGTGCTCAGACACTAACACAAGATATAAGAATTACACGGAATCATAGAATTATAGCACCACAAGAAAGAGTAAATATATTTGTAGTAATGGACTCTAACAAAATGAAAAGCCTTATAGACTAAAGTGGTAGAGAAATGCTAAATATTTCTAATGCTGAAATGCAAATCGAAACCAAAATCAACTTTAAACCTTAAAAATAGGAGAACATCATAATACAATAATAAAGTAGTTTATCAGGAAGATTTAATATTGGTAAATATATATGCATGCAATGTAGAAACATCTAAAATACTGAAAGCAAATACTGAATGATCTGAAGGGAGAGGTAGATGGCCATACAAAAATACTAGGGGACTTCCCTGCACCGTTATTAACAACAGACAAATTCTTCAGCCAGAAAGCTAATAAGAAACACCAGACATGGACTATACTTTAGACCACCTGGGCCTATGAGACACATAGAGAATGTACCATTCAGCAACAACAGAATATACTTTCTCAAGCTCCATGAAACTTTCTCCAGGAAGGATGATACGTACATACTAACATATGAGATCTCAAATTAAGTCCTAATCAATTTAAGAGGACTGGATCTATATGTTCTTTTTCTATCCCAATGGTAAAAAAATTAGAAATCAATAGTACAAAGGCCAGAAAGTTCACAAATGCATGGAAATTAACCATACTTAAGCATACTTCTGAACAACGAATGGTTAAAGAAGAAATTGAAAGGGAAGTCAGAAACATCTTGAGATAAGTTAGAGCAGAAATATAATATGCCAAAAGTTATAAGGCAAATTTATATAGCAATAGATGCCTGTCTCAAAAAGAAATATCTCAAGTAAGTACTCTTATACTTAAAGGAACAAGAAAAAGAACAAACTAAGCTCCAAGTTAGCTGAAAGGAGGCAATACAAAGATAAGAGAATATATAAATGAAATAGGCTAGAAAACAAGTTTAAACATCTACAAAACCGAAGTTAGCTTTTTAGAAAAAAATCAAAATTAACTTTTTACAGGACAGGAAAAAAGGAAGATGCAAATAAATAAAATCAGAAATGAAAAAGACATTGCAATGGGTACAATAGAAATACAAAGGATCTTTAAAAAGTACTATGAACGATTATATATATGCTAACAAATTGATACTCTAGAAAGCATGGATGACTCCTAGAAACTCCTGCCAAGATTGAATCATGAAAAAATAGGAAATCTGAGCAGACCAATAATGAGTAAGGACAACTGAATTACAAAAAAAACCCAAAAAAACCCAACAAAGAAAACCCCAGAACCTGATGGGTTTACAGCTGAATTCTTACAAACATTTAAAGAAATTGTGTTATGTACAGGTACAAATTCTCACTGTGGAGTGTGACCATAATGTTTTTATAAAATGCACCAATATGCCAGGCGTGGTGGCTCACGCCTGTCATCCCAGCACTCGGGAGGCAGAGACAGGAGGATTGCTGAGTTCAAGGCTTGCCTGGGTTACATAGTGAGCTCAGGGCCAGCCTGAACTACAAAGTGAGACCCTGTCTCAAAAAATAAAAAATCAATCTATAAATAAAAAAATAAAATGCACCAATAAAATCAATATAAAAAAGAAATTATCACAAAAAACTGAAATGAAGGAAATTCTTGGGAACTCATTTTACAAAACCTGATTCCAAAGTCAGATGAGGACACTACCAAGAAAGAAAATTGTAGGTCAATATCCCCACTGACTATAAATGCAAAAGGCTTCAACAAAATATTAGCAAACTAAATTCAACAATACATTAAAAAGATCATTCACAATAATCACATGAGACTTATCCCTCAGACTGCAAAGATGATTCAACATGTGATTATACCACATTAACAGGATAAAGGATAAAAGTCACGTCAATCCATGGATAGAAAGTGAATGACAGGCTGGGGGATTTAGCTTAGTGGTTCCTGTGTCTGCCTTGCAAGCACAAGGTTCTGAGTTCAATCCCCGGTACCACATACCACAATGTCAGGTGTGGTGCCTTATGCCTGTGATCCCAGCACTTGGGAGGTGGAGAAGGGAGGATTTTTTGTGAGTTCAAGGCTAGCCCTGGGTTACATAGTGAGCTCTCCTGGGCTACCCAGTGAGCTCAGGGCCAGCCTGAACTACAAAAGTGAGATCTTGTCCAAAAAAAAAGAATGACAAAGTACCACATCCTTCCGTGATTAAAACTGAACAAATTGATATAGAAGGACTGCATCTCAATACACAAAAAAGCTATATGAGTTTAAAGCTAATATGTTCAATGTTGGAAAATGAAAAGTTTCTGTAAGAACAGAAATAAAATTAGGATCTCTACCAGCATTAGTTCTTTTTGTTTTTCTAGAACCCTTAGAAAGAGAAATCAGGCAAGAGAAAGAAGTAAAAGACATTCTAATAAAAAAGGAAGTGAAATTGTCTCTGCTGATGACACGATTATTTATATGGGAAATCCTGACAAATTATATGAAAAGGGAAAACCGAATTTGTCAAAACTTCCATTCAAGTAAAGCTCTAGCTTGCTTTTTGGAAGGCTCCAAAGTAGACACCACCCCCCTCAGTTGTTTAACTTTGTAAACTTTGTTACGTTCACTGCAGAGCTGCTGGTGTCCTGCAGCTTTTATTACAGTTGAGTCTTGGAACCTCTGAAGACTCAGCCAGCTTGAGTGTAGAAGTACATTGGTTGTCAAACAGGATTGGTGTGCTCGCTTCTGCTATAGGTGGAAATCTGCTTACTGTTCTAACCAATGGAGCTTGTAGTCTGTAGCTGTCCTAGCCAATAAGACTTGTAAGCTTGTAGCCAGTGAAATGAGACTAAAGTGTAACTGTGCCCTAATTTCAAGAACATTCTGTAACTAGGGCATAAATCCAGCTTCCGCCTGACTTTTGGATCAGGGTCTTTATGTAGAGATCCCAGGCTGGTCCGCTAGCGTTAGAAAACAGCTTCACACTTTGCCTCTGAAACTCCTGAGTGAGTCTCCCAGTTTTCCTGGACTGGCTCATGGAGCTCTGAGCTGCGTACACTGGCCCTGCCAGAGTCCGGCCTCTTCGTGTACAGTAGTACAGAGGTATGATAATCAAAAGAGCATGATACTGTCATAGAAATAGATACATAAATCAGCCGTACAAGAGAGAGAGCTCAGAGACAAACCCTTGGAAAATTGTGGAAAATTTTCTATAAGGGTGTCAAGAACACAGAATGCAGAAAATATAGTTTCTTCAATAAACAGTGTTGGCAAAATTGAATATTCACATGCGAAAGAGTGAAATAGGGCTGATATGGTATACATGTAAGTCAGTTTAAATTGGACTACAGGCTTAAATGTAAGATCTAAAATGAAAAGTTCTAGAAGAAAACCTAGAGGAAAACCCCACAATGTTGCCTCAGAGAGTGCTATTTTGGATACGACCCTGAAAATACGGGCAGCAAGAGCCACAAAAACAAACCTAGAAAGCTTCCGTACACCAAAGAAAACATTTAACAAATTAAAGAGATGACCGATAAGGCAAAAGAAAACTATCCATCTAAGTGGTTTATTTCCCAAATATATAAGGAATTAAAAACTTTATAATGAGAAAACTAATAATTCAATCTAAAAATGGCCAAAGGACATCAACAGACATTTCTCAAAAGAAGGTGTACAAATGGCCAATAGGTTTTTCAAAAAACGCTTAACATCACTAGTTATAAGGGAAATGTACATGGTAATCACAATCTCACTCTTGTTAAAATGACAGTAATAAAAAAAGAAGAAAGATAGGCATTGTTGGGTCAGTCACTTTCTCCTCAGTGAGACTCAATATGTGACACACCCCGAAGGAAGAAAGTTTATTTAGCTCATGGTTTCTGGTGGCTCAGTTCGAAATTGGTTGACTCCAAGGCAAAACTGCACAGTGAAAGGGCTGGAGGTAAGCTGCTCACGCCATGGCAGCCCTGATACCTACGAATGGGAGGAGTGGAGCACAAGAACACACCTTCCAGGTGTCCCCAGCCAGTGACCCACTGCCAACGAGAATCCACTGCCGAACAGCACATTCAGCTATGGAGTTCATTAGTGTCTGATCCCCTTCCAAGCACATGAAACTTCTGGAGGAAATTTGACGTTAGAATTAGAGCAGATGGAGAGGATAGGGAGAGAAGGGAAACTTGGTATGCTGTGGGTATGAATATAAATTAGTGAGCCATTATACAGAACAGTGTGGAAGTTACTCCAAAAACTAAAAATAGAATTGTCCTATAATTTAGCAATCTCACTCTGGGTATATATCCAAAATAATTGAAATCAGGACCTCAAAGAGATGTCTGCACTCCATGAACGTACAATAGCCAAAGATATGAAGCACATAAACATCTGTCAAGGCAAGGATCCAAAGAATGGGAAAGACAACGTAATACATATAGACACATACATAAGTACACAATGAAATATTATTCAGCCACAAAAACTAAGGAAATTCTGTCATTGCCTCAACATAAGCAAATGTAGAGGACACAAAATCGAATGAAATAAGCCAAGACAGAGATAAACACCACAATTTAACTTGTATAAGCATGCATGATTCCATTTACATATGATTGAGCTTATGTGTGTGTGAAAGTTGGGTTTAGAAGTCAATATGGCCGCTCCTGTAGAGTGTCCCATAATCTGTTTCCGGCCAAGCTCTGGGGCTGGATTCCCAGCCATAGCTGGGTGGAAGCTTTTCCAGAACTGCTCTGTGAGAAGCCTGCCTGCAGCCAAGATGTCCAGCAGAAACAACAACAAGCTGCCGGCAACCTGCCCCGGTTATAGAATCTGATCAAGCAGGACTCGCAGCCTCCGTTGAAGAGGCGGCCACAGGGCGCTTCAGGCACTGGAGACTTGTGCACAGGAGTTTTTGTCTAGCAGTATAATCTCTACTAATCTAACGTGGAGATTTTTAAGTTACAACCAAATAAACCCAGCAAAGAACTGGCAGAGCTGGCAATGTTCGTGGCACAGATCGATCGCCCAGAACATCTAAGTTAATTCTCTCAAGAGCTAAAAATCTTCCCTCTTACAATCCCACTGTCATAGAACCAGGTCTGAAAATGACATTTTGCACAGCTTTGATCTTGCTGAGAAATGAGAATCCCATCGAGTTTGCTGGAGCGCTTCTTTGAACTTCTGCGTTGTCGTGATAAGGTTCTTCGAAAGACTCTCTACACGCATATGGTGACAGATATTAAGAATATGAAGGCAAAACACAAGAACAATAAAGTGAACAGAGTTCTCCAGAATTGCATGGACACTGTGCTGAGAGACAGCAATATGACGGCAGCCGAGACGGCTTTGGACATGATGACCAAGCTGTACAGAAGGAACATTTGGAATGATGCCCAAACTGTCAGTGTTATCACAACTGCGTGCTTCTCCAAGGCCACCAAGATACTGGTTGGTAGTCTGACGTTTTACTTGGGAAAGACAAAGATGAGAAAAAGGACAGTGACTCAGAAGCTGACGATGAAGGGCCCACAGCAAGAGACCTGATCGTGCAATATGCCACAGGGAAGAAGAGCTCGGAAAAAGAGAAAGAAGTTGGAAAAGGCAATGAAAGTGCTCAAGAAACAGAAGAAGAAAAAGTCAGAGGTGTTTAACTTTTTAGCCATTCACTTAATCCACCACCCTCAAGATTTTGCAGAAAAACTCCTAAAGCAGCTAGAGAACTCTAAGGAGAGGTCTGAAATGAAGAAGATGCTTATGAACCTCCTCTCCGGATTGGTGGGAATCCGTGAGCTTTTTCTCTTTAATTTCTACCTCTTTCTCCAAAGGTTTCTGCAGCCCCACCGGAGAGAAACAACAAAGGTCCTTCTGTTGGCTGCATAAGCCTCTCACCACCTGGTACCCCAGAGATTATTCAATCATGGCTCATGACTGTGGCCAACAATTCTGTAACTCACAAGAATTCTGGAGAGGTCCTGACAGTAGGTATCAATGCTATAAAAGAGATAACCGCTCAATGTCCTCTAGCCATGTCTGAGGAACTTCTCCAAGGCCTGGGTCAATATAAGACAAACAGAGATAAGAATGGAATGATGTCCAGAAAATCCACATGGCCCAAATGAGGAAATGACTTGACGTACTCCTTGGGAAAGCCCAGGAGTGGAAATATTGAAATAGACAGTGATGAGCAGTCCAGGGGTGAACTGCTATCTTTTCACAACATTAAATGCCTTCATAAAAGCCTGCACCTGACAAGGAGACCTGGCTAGAACTGCAATCGCTGGGAACCAGACCAAAAGGAATTTGTGAGGAGGAAAACCAAAATGAGTCCATTTTCCAGTTCCACAAATAAAGAGAAGAAAAAACAAAAGAACTTTGTGGTGATGTGATACAGCCGAAATGTTTGGTCCAAAACCAAGCAGTCCTTCTGAGAAAAGCAGCTGGTGTTACAAGATGCACTTTTAAAAAAGAGGAAAAAAAAAACTTGCAAGCAAGTTTTCCATTCCAAGGAGAATGCTGAATTTGTACAATTACTCCAAAAGTTAATAAATGTAGGGTGTTTGTTTACACTGAAAAGTTCCAGAAGCACCATATTATAAAGCCATAAAAAAGGGGCTCAAAAATAAATTCCTCTGTATTTTTGAATGAGTGGTTTCTTCCAAGGAGCTGTATCTTGGATTCATCGATTCTCAGTTTTCCCTGCCCAGCTTTATGTGCTCTAACGGCCCCCTGACGGTACACTCCAGGCTGCGGAAACTGTGCAAGCCAAGACGTGTCCTTGCTCTCACTGGTAGATGGTGAAAGCAATCTTTCACCTCGTCGAAGGGATAAGACCAGCAAGTGAAGCTGTTTAGTAGGGAGTTCTGTTGCTCAGTCTTAACCCTACCCTAAAGTGATTCCCAGTGACACTCCGAAATAAGGCAAGCCTTCCCTGACTTTTCTCTCCCACTCTAGCCTACACTCTAGGAGTCACTGTTGCAGTAAAACCTCATGCTGTTTTTGTAGTTTAAAGTAACCGTGGACTTTTCTTTGGGTAGTGTTCTGGCCCGGTGTCTCTTTTCTCTCATGGCCTCATTCATCAGTCGGCTGATGTCAGCTTTTCGACACATTGTTTTTTTGTATTTCTTCTTTTAGTCTCAATTTCAGAAGTTTTTGCTGTGACCTTTGTATTTCCTTCCCTATACTATTTGGGTCTGGATTGTTCTTGTTTTACTATGACCTTGAGATGTGTTAACAGGCTGTTTAGTTGGACTCCATCTCTCTTTTCTGATTTGGACATTCTGAGGTATAAACTTCTCTCTTAGGCCAGCTTTCATTGTGTCTCTTAGATTGTCACATGATGTACTACCATTATCATTTAGTTTTAGGTACTGTCTTATTTCTTCCTTTATTTCTTCTATGATGCAATGATTATCCAAGAGTGTATTGTTTAATTTCCAAGTATTGGTATAATTCCTGTGTTTTCTTTTGTTACTGGTTTTTAGTTTCATTTCAATAATCTAATAATACACAAGTTATGGTTTTGATTCTTTTATATTCACTTAAACATGCTTTATTGGCTTGTATATGATTTATATTAGAAAAAGTTACATGCGCTGCTGAGAAAAATTGATATTTGTTGTTGGTGGGGGCAATTATCTATTAAATTCACTTATTCAAAGATTTTGCTTGATTCAGATACTTCTTTGTGTTTTTTGTTTTTGTTTTGGTCCGGTTGAGTCATCTGTTTGCTATAGTGGGATAATAAGTGCTCTCATTATAATAAATTTTATGATTATTTGATCTTTTATGATCCAGTAATGTTTTTAGTTTTGATGTTGGTGTACCCATGTTTGGTGCATATAATTGTTTTGTGTGTGTGGTACTGGGAGTTGAACTTGGTTCCTTGTGCTTACAAGGTAGGCACGATACCACTTAAGCTGTATCCCCAGCCCTGTTTGTAATTGTTATACCTTCCTATGCAATTATTCCCTTAATCAGTAGGCAGCAACGTTTTTTGCCTTTTCTGATCAGTTTTGGACTGAAGTCCATTCTTTCTGAAGATAGATGGGTATGCCTGATTTTGTGGGTTTTTAACAGCATGAAATATGTTTTGATTTTTAAACTATAAATTTGTTTTTGGGTTAAATGAATTACTTATATACGGCATTCCATGGCTTGTGTTTCTTGATCCATTCTGCCAATTTTTGCCTTTCATTTAGAGAACTGAAACCATTCATACTGACAGTTCTTACTGATAGGTATTGACTTATTCCTGTCATTGCATTACTTTCATGTTGCTTATTGCCTTTCTACTTCCTCTGTTTAATTGTTCTCCCTGTATTCATTCTGTTAGGCCTCGTGGCATTGCTAGCTTCATTGTCTTTTTCTAGACTGTCTTTGAGAATTTTTTTGTATTTTTTTGTACTGGGGATTGAATGCAGGACTTGGAGCATGTGAGGCAGGCATGGCACCACTGAGCTAAACCTCGGGGGCCTTTGAGAATTTTTGAAGTTGTAGTTTGGTTGTTATGAATTTCCTCAAGTGTTCTTTATCATGGAAAAATCTTATTTCTCACATCAATTTTGAAAATGAGTTTTACAGGATATATCAATGAAGACTGGAAATTGTTTACTTTTACACTTTGAAACATTTCACTCCAATCTCTTCTAGCCTTTAAGATTTGTGTTGAGAAGGAATAGATGACTAATTGCTTTTCTTTAGGAGTTTTTAAGATTCTGTTCCTGTTTTGGACTTCTGGGGTCTTGATTATGATGTGTTGTGGAGAGGTTATTTCCTGATCATTGAGGTCACATACTCCTCACTTATCTGGGTGCTATATTCTTTCCTTAATTTATGGAAGGCAGCTATGCTCACCACTATACCACCAATGCTGGTATCCTTCCTTAGGTTAGAAAGTTTTCCACTATTATTTCTGCAAACACATTTTTTTTGGAGACAGGGTCTGGCTTTGTAGTTCAGGCTGGCGCTGAGCTCACTATGTAGCCCAGGCAAGTCTGGAACTCAGCAATCCTCCTGCCTCTGCCTCCTGAGTGCTGGGATGACAGGCATGAGCCACCATGCCCGGCACTCTGCAAACACTTTGGCTATGCCTTTTGTGCTGTCTTCTGATTTTTCACTAATTCATTTAATTTTAGATGAGTCTTTGTCTTCTGTCAGCTGTTGTGTCTCTCTTTCAGGTTCTATTTTTATTTATTTATTTATTTATTTATTTATTTATTTATTTATTTATTTATTTATTTATTTATTTATTTATTTATTTTTTTGCTTTTTGGAGATAGGGTCTCGCTTTGTAGTTCAGGCTGGCCCTGAGCTCACTATGGTGCCCAGCAAGCCGCCGCGAACTCAGCAATCCTCTTGTCTCTGCCTCCCGAGTGCTGGGATTACAGGCGTGAGCCACCACGTCCGGCATTGTGGTATGCGGTGTTGATTGCTGGTGGGCATGAGTCTCCACGCCCAGCATTGTATGTGGTTTCCGGGGATCGAACTCAGGACCTTGCGCTTGCGAGGCAGGCGCCGGAACCACTG
>PVIC010036581.1:0-18498 GCA_004025085.1 Thryonomys swinderianus
AACGTTACGAGAGAGAATGCACGGCTCCGAGGGGCTTGACAGTTTGTTTTACTTTACAGACATCTAAGCATGTTTATAAAGTCCAAAATGCTTCCTTTTCTTATACATATTTCCAGTTCGCACTGTGTGTTCACGGCAGCCTGCAATCTATTATTTCTAAAGACAAACAGTCATGTGAACACAGCAGCATATCCCTCCCGGTACACTCGGCGTTGCTCTGCCGGGTGTCCCCTGGCGGAAGTCCCAACCTGCCAGTGGAGAGCATGAATGGGTCCCTAGGACCAGGAGCCTTCTCCGACCCAACCAGGAGGGGCCGCTGGGTCCTTTCCACACAGCTTTGAGCCTTGGTGCCTGAGAACCTCCCCACCCCCCACCTCGGTCTAAAACTCAAGAACTCGCTAACTACAGGCAGATCTCCTTGCTTCAGTTCAAAGGATCACTTCTAAATCCCAGGACCAGTAGCAGTTTTCAAATTAAAATGCAAAGCACAGGGAATAATATTCTCTAACGACCAAACATCTAAAAATCAAAGCTTTCAAGTCCTTGTATTTATACTTATGCTGCTATACATAAAGCAAATAGAGACTAGGAAGTAATTTAAATGAACTATTCGCCATTCCGGCCTTGAAGCCGCTTCCCTGGATAAAGACTGACTGACTCACTGCCTAACAAAGACTCTACCGAGTCCCGAGCTGACATTTTAAAAATATCTAATCACCTTTTCGGAGGATATTCCAATGGCTGAGAACAGCGCCTACTGCAATAAAGACGTTCACTCAGAAAACACCCAATTCTGCTTGGAAGTGAGAAATTCTAGACTCCCAAAGATGCGGACTGCAGGGCAAACCTGTCACTGGAGTGGACGGCCACAAACTTAACTCCTTAAGGAGTACTGTCACGTTTATGTAAAAAAGATAAAAAGAAAAGAAAAAAAGGTCTTTCTTTTTCTAGAGTCTTCAAACAGTGACATTTCTTAGGAAACCCTGGGCCAGCATCTAATCGTGACAGGAAAACATCCTACTAAAACTAAACAGCATCTTAGGCATCGTTCCTGTCAAAACCCATCAGACGAAGTGTTCCCTTTGCCCTGTTTTGCAACAAGAGGAGCAACACTGGGTTTTTTTCCGAAATAAACACTCCATCTCTTCCTTTCCGTGTACGACGAGGCAAAGTTCCTAACTGGCCAGGAGACTGCTAATCCCGGCGGATTAAGCCATCATTTGCCAGCGGGAAAAAAGCGATTGAAGCTCCGGAGTTGTATTTTACAACCTGAGAACTCCCAATACCCACCCGCCCGGCACGCTTTCCGATTCTCTGTGCCCCAAGCCCGAGGGGCGCTCGGGAAGCCGCTGGCACACAGAAGCTACCACCCTGATGACAAACGCCCCTGGCAAACGCTGGCAGCCAAGCAAGCTTCCCAATCGGAAAGTGCCTCAGCCCACAATGGGCCGGAAGAGTCACAAAGCCCACTCGAGCCGGGCCGTGCAGCTGCTCGGAACACAGTTCAGTTAGTCGGAAGTGGGCACGTTTTGAGATGGGAAAAACAGCAGCCTCGGGGGCCTAGAAAGGGCAGAAGCCACCGCCGCGGGCGGCTCGGACGCTGCGGACAGAACCGAGCGCTCGGAGCTCGGGCTTCCACCTGGCGGGACCGGCTCCCGGGCGGCAGCTCCCATAGAGGGCGCTCACTGGGCGGCGCGGGGAAACGAGCTCCGAGCCCGGAAACGCGACCCGCAGGAGCAATCTGTTCGCGCTCGCAGCCGGGGAGGGACGCGGGGTGCCCGCGGCCGGTGTCCGAACGTCTGGCCGCCCGAGCGCGCCGTGGACCCCGCACCCGCTCGGCCGGCCGCGCTCCGGGGCGACCTGGATTAAAATGTCCTCCTCCTCCCGAGGCTCCGGCCGTGCGGCAGCCCTCTCGAGGCGGAGGTCCCGAGCACCGGGCTCCAGGGCCCTGCGGGACGCGCCCCGCGAGCCCCCAGGCCTCCGGCGGACCGCAGAGCGCTTCCCGCCGGGGTCGGAGCCTCGCCCCGCCGAGGGGCGCCTCAAACAAAAGAAGTTTTGCAAACTTGTCTCCGAACGCTCGCGGGTTTCCCAAATCCGGGCCCGTCTCCTCAGAGCTCGCCTTGAGTCTGAGAAGCTGGAGCGGGGAGACGGTCCCCAAAGTTTCCAGGTCACCCTGGGACTCGCGCGGCGCGCTCGGTCCTCGCGGGCACCCCTCCCCGCCGCCCTTCCCGCACCCAGCAGCAAGACCCCGGGCCACCGAGTTGGGGATGACTCCGGGCCTCTGCGGGCAGATGGAGCCGCGCGGCCGGGCCCCGTCCCCGGGTCCGTAGGGCGACTCCGCATTCACCTTCCCCTGCGGGGAGGAAGCAGCCGTCCGCGGGGAGGGCGGAGAGGCGCGAGCACTTGTCCCGCACGTTCCGGGGCCGAGCGCGGCGTCCGGCCAAGGGGATCCCCGCGCGGCGCTCCCCGGTACCCGCGAGCTGCCCCCGCGGCCCGGGACAGCCTCGCCACGCGCGCCCTCGGGCCCACTCACCGACTCCGCCGACACGCAGGCCACCAAGCCCAAGGTCAGCAGGATCCACGCGCGCCCCATATTCCTCGGGGACCGGCTTCTCCCAGTCGCCGCTTGCAGCGAGAGCGAAACGCAGCCTCCTCCTGCCCAGCGCTCAGCCCGCGCAGAGGGATCACAGCCGAGCAGCCGCCTGGACCGGGGCTGGGGCTCGGGGCGCCCGCTGTCTCCTGCGCCTGCTCCCGCCGCCCGCGCTGCGCCCCGGGAACGCGGCGCCTCTCACTTGTTGGTCTCCGCGCTCGCTCGGAGTTGGCGCTCCGAGGAGGCTGCTCTCTGGGGCGCGGGGTCCGCTGGGCTTCCGCTCCTTCCTCTGCAGACTCCCCGCGCCGCGGCTGGGCTTCTGGCTTCAAGGAATAAACTCGATGGCTCGGAAAGGAGCTGAAGTTTGGGGGCCGAGCGGCGGGGGCGCGCGATTCGCGCGGCCGGAGCTCCCGAGGCGTCTGGAGAGCCGCGCGCCGGGGCGGGCTGGTGGCTCCGCGGCTGCGCCCCTGCTCCGCCCCCTCGTCCTTCCCCGCCTCCTCCCCCTCCCCCCGGCCTGGGCCTCCGCCTCTTTTCCTCCCGCTCCCTCCCTCCCTCCCTCTCGAGCCTGCTTCTCCGGGCTCCTCGGGCGACTGGGGGAACAGAGGCGGCAATGTGGCTCCCAGATAAACCCGGGAGAAATTCCTACAGGATCACAGCCCGATTGGCAGCTCCGGGGGCCAGTGGGCGGCAGCGGCTCCGCGCTGTGGCAGCTCCCGGAACGCCCGTCTGCAGCCAGGGTCCCCCTTCGCCCTTCTCTGCCCCTGCCTCGCTCCTTTACCCTCTCGCCTCTTTTCCGTGTTTCTCTTTTTCTTCTCCTCCCCCTTGCACTCTTCGGAAGAAGGAACTGTACAGAAACGACAGCCACTTAGCTTTCTGCTTGCAAAAATTAGACAAATGCGGAGACACTGCTCTGAGAGTTGAAAAAAAAAAGTTTATAGATACCTTCAAGCAATGTGAAATGCTCATAAATCCTTTCTTCGTGAAAACTGCATTTCATAAGAGAAGACAGTAAATGTGACAAATGTGTATTAAGGCTGTTTCCCACCCTCCGCCTGCTCCAAACACGGGAAGTGGAGGAAGAATCCTGTAAGCCCAATGGCAACGGCTCCAGAGCTCATCATTTCATTAAGGGTTTAAATACCATTTCTGCCTCACACATAGTTTATGCCCCTAAGGCATTTTTATAGGCTCCATTTCCGATAGTGGTGTTAACGTTTGGAAGCTACAAACAGCCCAATTTGACGAGAAATTGTACAGAGATCCTGAATAATACCGGATTCAAGGGAATTTCAAAGAAAAGGATAAAGCGATTTCTAACTTGAAGACAATAATGAAAATTATTTCCTGAGTAGAGGTAACTGATCTGAAATATTGTTACGAAATTATGTTTCCTCTCAATTCAGTTCCTGCGGTATATTACAGAGCATGGCAAACGCATATGTCTTTCCAGTTTCTACCATGAATTTTTCTCTGTAACTTAGGGAGTAAATGAATTATGAAGCCATTATGCTCCTACAACACCCACTGCAAGAAACCAGGGGGCTTTTTATCTTGTTCGCCACCATTTCCGCATTTCTGATATGTAAAAACATAATAAATATATCTTGAATAAATGTTCTGAAGCACAGTCCATGTCGCATAAAGGATTGCAGGCATTTAAGGTACGCTGCAGCGGACCGGACTGTTTGTAAAGTGAATTCTTTGTGGGTCGAGAAATTGGACGAGATGAGGAAACTTCTGAAATGAGACCCAAGGAAAATGACCTCGTGGAAGAAATGCAAAATGCCATAAATGTTCACCTCTATCCCCAGCAAGGGACGCAATCCACTTTCCAGCCTTCAAGCAAGGTCAGCCCTCTGTTGTCCCCAACAGCTGAGAACCCACAAACTCAGAATTCCAGGAAAATGAGGTAATGCCTTCTTCACTCGCCGGTTCTGTTATTGGTACTTATCAGGACATGCACCTTACCAGGCGTGCAGTGACTGATTCAGCCTGGGGAGGTGGGGATGAAATGAATGAAGAGCCGGCAGGGAGCAGTGACGCTTACTTCTAACACTGGGGAACCAAAAGGGAGGGTCCTAAGTTCAAAGTCCAGCGTCATTTGGAGAAACGCAGTCTCCAAATAGAAAGACTGAGGGGAGCAGCTCAGCATGAAGGCCTTGGGTTCGATCCCTCAGACAAGGAAAAATAAAAACCCAAAGAAAATAATGCATCCTCCAGCTGCCCTGAAAACACGCTCCAAAATTCATGGCGTTCGGGAGAATTTCAGTGGATTATTCTTTGAAAATAACAGTGCAACATTGAAGCTGTGTATTCAGGGAATTGGTACCAGTTTGAGTGTCACGCAGTACCAAGTATGAGAAAACAAATGTTCAGCAGCTTGTGTTCGGGGGGTAACGTGGCATATGAAAGGCTCCTACACCCGAGTTAGCTGCAGTACGTCCCCCGTGCCAGTGAGGACGGGAGGAGCAGGCAGAGGACAGCCCCTAGGGTTAGGAACATATCCAGATTCCAGCACAGTGAAGACATGTTTATATGTTTTGGTAACTGGGTGAAAATCTGATGGAAACTAAAGTCTGATATAATAGTTGCTATTATATCTAGTATACATAAGTGTAGATAAGTGTAGCTTCTGGCAAACCAAAGTTTATTTATTAACATGCTTTCCCATCCTGTGTAAGGACCACGCTGTGAGGGCGATGGCGATTCAGACCCCTTACTCAGTTGCTTGTCAGAGACCTGCTTCAAAAGGCTCAAAAGAATGAGCACAGTATAGAGGCTAAGACACAGAAATTTGAAAAGTAGGAATGAAAGGGAACCACATAAATGGAGAAATGGAAATGAAAGCTATGAAGACATTGTTTTAAACTTAAGAGGATGCAATAGATTCTGATACCTAACAATATCACGTTATAACCATGAACCAGCAGGTGCTTTATCCTAAAGAGAGGTGTCAGCACAGGAAAACCCGCAAAAGGAAGAAGATGCCTCACTGTTGTCCGCGGGTGCTGTTCCGCTTGCCACTCCCTGGAAGGACACCAGGGGTCCAGGCTGGCACACGGGTAAGATCAGCTCTGACAGAATTCACTTGGATGATAGAAGACACTGAGTCTAAGGGGAAACCCAGTCAGGTCAACTATTAGTTAATTATCCATTCTAATCATGGCACATGAGCTGAGGCCGTGCTAAAAACCTACGGACAATCCAAGAAAAAAGATCCTGATTTTAGCTTCACGTTTTCTACTGTTTTTCTCTCACCCCCATCAACCCTTTGCAAGAGAAGTTAGTTGAAAGTTTTAGAAATCAATAAGGTGCTAATATCGAAGAACCAACTGTCACACTTTGGACAATAGGACATAGACCAAAAAGGCAAGGAACTGTATAATTTAAAAATTATTCCAAGTAAGACAGGAGACAGAGTACTCAGGTGGTTTGGTTTATTACCACGTGGTGCGTCTCCTAAAAGGCCCGCAACACTGGACCGCCATTTGCTCAACAAAAAGGCGGTGCCTAGCTCATGTTCCGTGTGCTCTTGCCCAGGTATGTGACGTTTCTCGGACCATGTTAGAATGAACGCATTTTTAACCTAAAGAACATACTTCTGGAGATGGGATAACAAGCAATCTTTTATGGGGCCAGAACTCAAACGTCTACTTTTTCTTCTGCTCGATAGCTTTAGCGATGTGTGACAGAGGGTGGGTGATTCTAGGCAGATGGCTCCCAGCCTCGTAGAACGTCAACTTTCAACGCCAAGCCCACCTTCAAGCCCTATTGCCCTCAAGCGCACCCCGATGTAAATATCCTAGAATAGTCACCCCCCTTTCCCTCTACTCATATAGTGCTATATGGACACACACACACACACACACACACACACGGTTATTTGCTTGTCTGTTCTGTTCTTGTTTCACAAAGATGGGGTTCAAAAGAAAGAAAGGAGACGGAGAGAGAGAGAAAGAGAGAAGGTCCCAGCAGAACTTTCGGGCATGCTCTAATGCATAGGCACTCCACATTTGACCCGGCCATTTCTTTATAATGAACACCCTTTCTGTTTCTAATTCAGCCTTTTTTCCTCCCATAACAAATCGTATTACCATATTTTACATATTTCCTGGAGTGTAGCGATTTCCTTTCTGTGGAGTACATTTCCAACAATGGGAATGGTAGGTCGAAAGAGCTAAGTACATATTTTTTTAATCTTACGCGATGGTACATGACAGTTTTCCAACAATAACAAGAGGTTCTCAGCTTCCTTCTGCTGATGTTGAGAGTATCCCTTTCATCTCTTTACATCATGGCCAGCAACAAGTGCTAATTTTTGTTCTGGTCGGTATGATAAGGATGAAGTGATAGTTCATTATCCATGTTACATGCAGTTCCTCACCTCACCGTCTTAGAATCTTGTCATGGATTTCTTTTATTAGGAGGTGGCCTTCTGTGATTTGTTGTTTCAAGTCCTTTCTCTGTCTGACTACATGGTAATATGCTTTTTATTGGAAAAGTTCTTAGCTGATTGCTATTAATCCATCTTCCAAATATTCTCTACGCACTGAACCATTGCCACTTCTCTATTTGATCCACTGATCTACTTGTCTAGTCTGAAGTCATAACGCTCAGTTGAATACCACAGCTGCAGAGTACAAAGCCAGTCTCCTGGCTTGCCCTAACCACACACTTTTGGTTCTTTTTTTTTTTTTTCCATGCCTTTCTTGGATATTTTGGGATATTTGTTCAGTCTCATAAATGGTAAGGATGTTTCACACAATTAAAATAAACCATATTTGGATTTCACTTGGAATTGAACTAAATTTATGTATTGGTTTGGGGACAATTAACATTTTTTATGATATTAAGTCATTCCAAACCAGAAAATGTTATGTTCAGTTTGAATCCTGTTCGAATGTCTACTCACTGGCTATGGGTGTAGTTCAGGGGTCAAACGTTCGCCTTGTCTGGACAAGACCCTGAGTTTCAGCCCCACTCCTGAAAAAAGATGAAAAAGTCGGTGCATAAATTTTATAGCTTTTTTTTTTGTAGATCCTGTTAACTTCTTATTAAACATATTACCAGTGTTTTTAGAGGTATCATCAATAGGATTAAAATTTCCCCCATTTGTATTTAGTAACATTGCTAGAAGAAATAAACAGTTATCTTTTAATATTAATTTTGCATCCCATCTTACAAAATTCTTCAATGAAGTGGGTATATTTTTCTAATGGAATCTCATGGATTTGTAGGGATGCAATTATATCATCAGCAAAAAAATGTACCATCAGTAAAAAAACTTTTAATATTTTCCTTAATGTCTATGACAGTTAATAATACAAGTTTAATAACTAGCTCCTGGTTTGAACAGAAATGGGTCAATGTGTTGTGGGGTTTTTTTTGTTTTTGTTTTTTGTTTTTTGGGACAGGGTCTCGCTTTGTCGTTCAGGTGGGCCCTGAGCTCACTATGTAGCCCAGGCAAGCCTCGAACTCAGCAATCCTCCTGCCTCTGCCTCCCGAGTGCTGGGATGACAGGCGTGAGCCACCACATCCGGCATTGTGGTATGCGGTGTTGATTGTTGGTGGGCGTGTCTCCACGCCCAGCATTGTATGTGGTCACCGGGGATCGAACTCGGCCTTGTGCTTGCAATGCAGGAGCCGGAATTACTGAGCTAAATCTTCAGCCCAAAGATAAACTTTTTTATGATTTAAAATTTTTCTCTTACATCTTCATCTCGCTCATGACCTTGTCTTTTTGACTTTCTTTTTTTCAGGCCCCCAAGGCACTTTTTTCCTTTCCTTCATTATTCTTTGTTTAAAGAAGCTTCTCCATTTATGCATCTTTACTTTTAATTGTTTGCTTTTTTTTCCTTATCTTTGTTTACTCATTCTTTTCTTTGTAATTTCTTAAACAAATTCTAAATTCTTTTATTTGTGTCTCCTTTTGCAGTAAGAAATATTGGAGGTAATGCATTTTCCATAAGTAATTTGTACTTTTTCCATAGGAGCTTTAAGAAAAATCTCCTATTATTCTTAAAAATCTCGGGAGTTTTACTATGATATGCTATGTACTTGGTGGGTGGGTGTTATTGTTTATTTATTTATTGAGTTTATTGGTACATGTTAAGTGTACATTATGATCACATTCATTGTGGGGAATTTGTACTTATACATCATCTATCTTGATTCTTATTTTTTCCCATCCCTTGTCCTCTGTTTTTGTGGTACTAAAAAACAAACCCAGCAGCACTTTACCACTGAGCTACAATCCAGTCCTTCTCAAAATTTTCATTTTTGGCAAGATCTAAGTTGCCCAGGCTGGCCCCAAACTTGTGATCCTCCTGTCTCAGGCTCTTTAGTAGCAGGAATTACGTGTGTCTCACTGCATGTTAGGCAATTCCTACGTATTTGTGACTTCTCCTCCCCAGACTCACATCTTTCTCCTGTTTATTTTAGTTTTTTAAAATTTTTTTCTCTCCTTTAATATATCTCCACTTCTTGACCTGTTAATATTTGTCTATTAAGTTTTCTGAAAAGATTATCTTCCAAATCTTTTCTATTTTTAATTATCAATTTCCAGGCCACTAATTTCAATCTTAACAGGAGATTTCAATCTTAGCAGGTTCTCTTAGTTCATCTTCCAAATTTTGAAATGGGAAATGTGGTTTTGATTTTTTGTGGTTTTATTACTAATTATTAATATGTGGTAGCTGCACTTGGAGTCAGTAAGAGATTATATATATATATCTTAAAATTACGTTTCTTGGGCCGGAGGGTTAGCTCAGTGGTTCCGGCGCCTGCCTCGCAAGTGCAAGGACCTGGGTTCGATCCCCGGTTACCACATATAATGCTGGGCATGATGGCTCACGTCTGTAATCCCAGCACTCGGGAAGCAGAGACAGGAGGATTGCTGAGTTCGCGGCAGCTTGCCTGGGCACCATAGTGAGCTCAGGGCCAGCCTGAACTACAAAGCGAGACCCTGTCTCCAAAAAGCAAAAAAAAAAAAAAAAAAAAAAAAAAAAAAAAAAAATTACGTTTCTTCTATGTCCTCTGGCAGTTTCATTTCCTTGAGTTCCTCTCTCTCTCTCTCTCTCTCTCTCTCTCTCTCTCTCTCTCTCTCTCTGTCTCTCTCTCTTTCTCCTGAGTACCATCACATGGGGTGTTATTGTTGGCTGGATGGGAAAATATTCCATTGTCTGGATGTTCCACAGTGTTTTATTCATTCACATTCAGAAGAACATCTTGGATTGCTTCCGAATTTGGGTAATTATGAATAAAGCTGCTTAACTATCCATGACCAGGTTCTTTTGTACACACAGATTTTCTGCTCCTTGGATAAATAATGAGAAGTATGACTCCTGGATCTTATGGCAAGAATACGCTGAACTTTAAAAGAAACAGCCCAATGTGACTGTGCCATGTGCATTCTTTCCATCTATACTTGAGAATTTCTGTGGCTTCACATACTTCCAATACTTGACATTTTCTGTGTTTTACATTTGGGTCATTCTAACAGGCATGTAGTGGTATCTCACTGTTGTTTTCATTTGGATTTCCCTAGTGACATGGACCATCTTTATATGTTGGTTGTTGTTTTATGTTTTATTTTGTTTGGCCATCATGTATCTTCTTTGGTGTGATACTATCTTAGTTACTTTCCTCAACACTGAGACAAAATACTCAACACTCACAATTTCATTGTCCAAGTGACCCTATGGATTCAAGTCCTATCCAAAATTAGGCCTTGTCAGAGTTCTTGGTTTTTGCTAATTGAAAGACTATAAGAAGTTATCTAATTAATTTGCATTTCCTCCTTTCTAGAATTTGGGCATGTCTCAAACTTATTATTGACCATGTATATTATCTCTTCCAGAAAATGTCTGTTCATTTCTTTTGCCTATTTTTCTGTTACATTGTTTCTGTTTTTTAGTAACATGTAGGAGTTCTTTTATAGAGCCTAGTAATATTGCCTATTATATGTGTTAAAAATACTTTCTGTCAATATACCACTGATCTCTTCTTCACTTTTGAAGGGTCTCTTTTGAAGAGCACAATTAAGTTCTTCACTTTAACGTTGTTGAATTTATCAAGCTTTTATTTTACAATCAGCACATTTTGATGTATTATTTTAAAACTACATGATCAGACTGATATTCACCAGTACCACTCTAAAACTTTCAAAAGTTCTCATTTGACATGTAAACCCTTAACTCGTGTAAAATTGATTTTCAGGTTTTCTGTGGGATAGAGAGCTGGTTTCATTTTGTTGTTTTTAAATAACTGCATCTTGGGCCACACATGGTGGGGCACACCTGTAATCCCAACTGTATAAGAAGCTAAGGCAGGAGATGGAAAAGTTCCAAGATAGTCTGGGTAATTTAGGAGATTATGTCTGAAAATAAAAATAATGGCTGTGATGTAGCTCAGAGCGAAGAACCTGGGTTCAATCCCCAGTACCGGAAAAAGAAAAAAAAAGGTGCGGGGCTAGAGGTGTGACTTAATGGTATAGCGCTTGTCCAGCCTGTGTAAGGCCTGGTTTTAACACCCAGCACCACCAATATAAAACAACAATGAAAGAAAAATTGTGTCTGTCTACTTTGCCTTCAGGTAGGAAAAGGACTACCCTAGGACGAGAGCCTCTCTGTGTGTATATTTCTCATTAGAGCCAAGGGGAAGAAGCCATATAACCCATTTGTGAGAATCCAAATCTAAAGCACTGCCCAGAAATTTCTCATCCCTGTAGGAATGGGAAGAGTCTTTAGAGTTATAGAATTCATTCCTCAGCCTCTAGGGAAGCGTCAGCTAAATCACCCAGGACAAGTAAATATTGACTCATTTCAAAATATTACTGGGAAAAAGATTTCTCATTTTGACCCTTGCTTATTTTTTAGGTTTCCTCTCTGCCTAGTGCAAGAATCATATCCATTTCCTTTACCTTGACCCCAAAGGAAAATAATGTATTGTGCTGTAATAATAGGTTGCATGTGTATCACAAATCTCTCCAAAGACTATAAACCCAAATTAATTTAAATTACCACGGCAGATAAAGGTTTTGAACTTTTATCCTTAAAAAGTTTTATTGACCTTTTACACATTTACCTCGCTTTTAGACTGTCATAGCACTGAAATACAGATGGTAGGGGTCAGTATAGCACAAAGAATACTGATGGTTCTGTTTTTTAATTATAAAATACTGCTTTTGGTTTAATTTTATTTAAGCTAACACAATTTATTTTCAGCCCTAATGAATCTCCAGGAGCAAATAAATATGCTGACGGAGTAGAAACAGCAACTGTCTTAAACAATAACAGCAGCAAGGACAATGAGAAATTGAATTACAAACTATGAATTTAAATCTTATTCTCAGGTTTTTAGAAAACAAGAGAACAGTGGAAAACAATTAAGTAGACATTGGCTCCATTGTAGTCAATTATGTGTTGAAAATAAAGCAAGAAGAAAGCCCTTCTTAGAATTCAAATATAAGATCATACTCTTGAACAGATATTTTATCTGGTAATAAAAATATTATCTTGTTATTTAAAACTATTAAGATCAAAATAAGCCACCAAACCTATTCAAACCTGGTATTCTTAATTTCTTGCCTTTGCTTTCTTTCTTTTTGTTGTTTGGTTTTTGATTGTTTGTTTGCTTGTTTGTTTTTTGGTGGTACTGGGATTGAATTTGGCCCATCGCATTTGCAGCCCATTTTTGATGGAGCCTCCCTCCTCCCTGAGTCTGGAAGTTGACCGGGCTGGGCTTGAATGTGGTTCAGCCTGCCAGAGCGCTGCACCTACAGCCACAAACCACCTCACCTCACGAAGAAAGGCCAGAAATGGCTATGTGCTGTATCCCATGTTCTTCCTGGTAAAATTTTCTTCTTAATACCCCTCTGCATGCTTATCTTTCATATTCTTCCTACAGTCTCTATGTCATAGGCTAAAGGATGCTTTTCTAAGGGACCTATTTGAGAGTAGTTCTTCGATACTTCTTTACTGGTCTCAAGGCATTTATTTAAGTGGTAAGCCATAAGGGTACACCGCAGTGTAGCAAAAGTTATAGATGATGGCCTTACTGCTTTTAAGTACAATAGGAAAAGATGGTGCACATTTAGGGATGGAAACTAGGAGAAAATAAGTAAGATTTAATTTATGTTTTGTCAAGAAATCTGTCACATGATAATGCTGCTAACAGCAGTATAAATGAACACTTAATACAGCCATTCAAATGTTGAAATAGAGTTTTAACCTCGAAAGCTGGAGTCTCTATTCTCTGGGAGTTTGTCAATGGACTAGAAGACATATTTGTGTTTTCTTTTTATGTTTAAAGATGTGGACTTGCAACTTTTTCTTTATGAAATTGGAAGCTAGTCAAGCTCTTTGGGGTTCAGATCAAAGAATTCTTTGTTTCTTGGTTCCGTTATGCCATGAGTGTGATGAGTTTTCAAAAAATTGTCCTTTCGGGGCCGGAGGGTTAGCTCAGTGGTTCCAGTGCCTGCCTCGCAAGCACAAGGTCCTGAGTTCAATCCCCGGTAACCACATACAATGCTGGGTGTGGTGACTCACGCCCACTAGCAATCAATACCACATACCACAGTGCCAGGCGTGGTGGCTCACGCCTGTCATCCCAGCACTCAGGAGGCAGAGACAGGAGGATTGCTGAGTTCAAAGCTTGCCTAGGCTACATAGTGAGCTCAGGGCCAGGCTGAACTACAAAGCGAGACCATCTCAAAAAAAAAAAGTCTTTTCTTTGTTTATTTTTGTTAATGTATTAAATGGGGATTGCCAACACATTTTGCAAGGCTTTGTTAGAAATGAAAATAGTTCTGTCTGATTAAGTAGTGGGTGCTGTGCTTGCTCCTCATTTTTCCTTTCAGTAATTTATGAGATCTGGATTCTGGTCTACTGTCATTCTTGGTTTAGACTTCAAAAGGGTAAAGCAATTCAGCCAACAAAAGTCCCAAAGCATATATAACTGTATATTTTTAAGAGAGAAGTAAAAGGAATAAAAATATCTTTTCTGTCTTTTATTTCCAAGTCTTGACTTTACTCCCCCCCCCCCACAAAAAAAGGCAAAAACGAAAGAAATACTTTGCAGAGTCTCAACATGAAAGTGTCAAAAACACGTGTGCCAGAATGTCCTAAGTGGAAAATGACAGAGGCCAGGTGAGGAGTACCTCTTCTATCTTTCCAACTTTTCTATCTTTCTTTTCCTTTTTGCGTAACGGGCCATGAACCCAGAGTTCCCTGTGTGCTAATCAACGCTGCGCCACTGCGCTGCCCCCGGGCCCTCAGGTCCTTCTTTGGCACAGAAGCACCTTGTCTGGATGGCCTGCGGGCTTCTACCCGGCCATGGCTAAGGCGGCCTGTCCACAGTGTGGTCCTGCCCGGCCCCCAGCAGAGCTGGAAAGCCTGGTCCCTCTGAGTCAGCCCAGAGCAGCTCCCACAGTCCACTTCGGTTTGGTTTCTAAACAGTTCGTTCATGGCTGCCGATCAGAAAACTTAGGAAGGCAGAGGGCGAAAGGTGGGGATAAAGAGGCAAGTGGTTGTGTAGAGTCACTAACAGCCATTTCTCTTATCCTCTTCAGTGGCCAGTGATTGGTCATTGTCAACTGCTCCTTTCATTGAACACTTCTTGTCCTGGGGAGAGCACTGTCCTTTGGATTTATTATCTGTACTCTGGGAGAACAAACATACAGTCAGTGTTTTTTTCAGGGAATGGAAGAAGTCATGATTTTTTAAATTGTGATATAGGTACATTTTATATATACATCATGATCACACTCAACATTGAGAATTTGTACCAATATATGACATAATTTAATTCTCATTTTTCCCCTTTCCTCTACCCACTCTACAACCTCCCATCCCCTATATGCATGAGTTTGTTTCTCCTATTTTTTTTTTACCATCACAATTTTTTCTTTCCTCTATTTACCCCTATCCTCCATTTCCTTTAGGATATTTTCCATTTTATAGTGACTATCATACATTCTAGGACTTATTTACATTTTCAGTTTCTCATACCAGAGAAAAGATATAGTATTTACACATCTGTGACCTGTTTATTTCACTTATGAGTATATCCTCAAGGTACGTCCTTTTGAGTGTGCATGACTCAAACTTATCATTCTTTATGGCAGAGTAATACTCCATTTCCTTACAGCTCCCAGAGTTGATTTCCAGTGGCCTTGGTTTTTGTGGGGATTTGTTTGCTGCAGGTGTGTGGGGATGGGATGGAGACTCATCTGCACGGATAGTATGGGGAGTTTAAACGGGGTAGGTGTTGTCTTGGACAGTAAGGAGAAGTCAGGAAAGAACACAAACTTCCTCTACAGAGAAGATAATGAAGGAAAATCATAAAGTACTGAGATACTCTGGAAATAAATGCTTACATCTTAAGCAGTATATAACCTAAAGGGAAAATAAAATAGAAAGATAATAGTATAAATTGTTGAGAAGTCTCTAAATTTAGTGGTTTATTTGGTCTTTCTTTTTCTCTCATTAGAAAAAAAAGTACAAATATAATTTCACTTGTCTTAGAAACTTTTTATTCAGTTTCTAGCTGCGCCAAAAAGTGGACTTTAAATTTCATTTTTAAGATCTAGGACAAAAGGAGGCCTTAAGGGGGTGAAAGTGTTATTGTCTCCTTTTTTATTTTCTTAAGAAAAAATGGACTTTGTGACAACAAAGGTTGGGCTGAAAATAGCATCCCACATTCTGCGCGCACAGAACACGAGGACATCTGAAGGCAGAGAAGGGACAAAGCGCACAGAGGTGGCTGCTTTCCAGTCGGGCGCAGACTGGCTGAACATCGCCTCAGCGCGTTCTGTGCAGCTTCCCCATCTCCAGCGCCAGGTTCCGACGCCTCAGTGATGCCCGGGCCCTTTTGTGGCTCCCTGGCCACCTATCATATCCCCTGAAGACCACGCATTGAACCTCTGGAGGTCCGCGAGCTTGTGTAGGTCCTGTTTTCCAGAATCAGAGCCTCGGGTGCAACTTCACAGCGCAAGACTGGTCCCCCAGGTTCTCAGGAGACAGCCGGGCTGGAGAGGGTGGCAGAGGGTAAAGGGGGAAGAACAGGCTTCACCAGATGCCCTCAGGCTGCACAGCACACTCGACATGGGACAACCTGTCCTGCCCGGGGACAGGAAGCAGTGCGTTGCCATCTCCTCTAGAGACTCCTGACCACGGATAAAGGTATCTAGGTCCTGGGCAGAGTGGTTTTTACCGCTGCACAAAGCGATCTTGTGGACCCAGCTGTAGAGTGAGACCCAGCCTCGGTACCTGCCGCAGGTAGACGGGCGGGACTCTGGGTGTGACTCCAGCCTCTGCCTCTGAGTGCAGAGGGAAGTAGCGCGATGTTTCCAGATGTTCCTCCTGTGTTGGAGCTGAACTCACGTCCCAGCAGACCTCGGACAGCCTGTGCCGTGGGGAACAGCCCACCTGGCAGAAACCTGCCAGGGCTAACGTGAGGAGGAGGTTGCCAGCACACGTAAATGGGGGTGTAGGATAAGATAGATGGTCCGAAGAGTAAACATGATAACAGATGTGTTTACATGGTGTTTACTGTGTGGCAGGTGCTGGTCCAAGCCCTGTACTTGAATGTTTTGGTGTGCCGTGTAAAAAAACTAAGTTTAGATTTTAAAACATCAATTCAAAAATATAAATAATGGTGAGCAGTACTATGAAGTATAAGGCATGAAGTTGACATCAAAACACCCCAAATTATATTCATTATTCTAAAATATTTTATTTGCCTCATGCTGAAGAAAAGAATAGAATTTTACAGCTGTTATGATTACGCATAGTCATAGCTTTTTTGTCTATTATTTCAAAGAGAAGCCCTATAATTTACACCTCCTCTCTTTAAAAAAAAAAAAAGATGTTTCCGACTTTACATTAAGACAGAAAATGGATGTTTAAAAAGCCAGTTTAGACCAAAGAGTTGTTTCATCAACTCAGTAATTAAGAAAGTTTGGATTGCAAGGTTTTTACAAAGAACCGTGATGCTTGAATTTGGTACCCACCCTACAAGAACACTGACAAATGTACACAGGTTTATACAAGATGTCCACTGGGTTACTGTTGGCACAAAAAAAGAAACATGTTAGAAGCTCAGTGACAGGAAAGTGATTAAATCACAATACATCAATACTATTTTTGGAGTAATGTATCACCTTTAAACAGAAGAAGCACATCACTATTTTCCCACTTGGAATCGTTCTGTTGTTATGTTACATTAAAAGCAAAGCCCCAGCACTGGGGATTTAGCTCAGTGGTTCCAGAGTCTGCCTCACAAGTGCAAGGTCCTGAGTTCGATTTCCAGTATCACATACTACAGTGGCGGGCCTGGCAGCTCACGCCTGTAATTCCAGCAATCAATACCACATACCACAGTGCCGGGCGTGGTGGCTCATGTCTGTAATCCTATCACTCAGGAGGCAGAGGCAGGAGGCTTGCTGAGTTCCAGGCTTGCCTGGGCTACATTAAGTGAGCACAGGGCCGGCCTGAACTACAAAGCGAGACCCTGTCTCAAAAAAAAAAAAAAAATAAGCGCCAGATTACTAAAGAAATCATTCATTTATTCAACCTATATTTATTAAGAGCCAATTATCTACCTGGTAGTAGAGAGTACTGAATGAGGATTAATCATACAAAATTTACCTGAATATATCCCAGGATATATAATAAATACTCCAAAATACTAGCTATTTTAATAATCTTCTGCTTATGAAAGGATAAAAATGCAAAACAACCTCCCAGAATAAATGTCCAAGCACAACTCTTCCACCCTTAAAGCAGGGCCTGCCGGGGAATCATGGATTTGGTCTCCATAGTTCCAACACCCACACTGCAGAAATGCTTCCTTCTGGACTTCCAGAGTCCTAGGTTTATATCTTTTGCACCAGCATGCAGGATCTCCTATGACTCTTGTACCATATCTGGGTAGAAGACAAAATAGTTATCTGTCCTCTTTCCTGTCCTCATAAGATTCTGCTGCATGACTGGGTAATCTGAAAAGGCCAGTCTACACCCGAACTACTAGTCTTTACTATGGAGCCTCGTTTTATGTAGCAATGTTCTGGGGACCCTTTGTTTGTACAACAGGACAGCTGGGCTGCTCCTGAACCTTCTGGTTTGGGGTGCAGGGAGGCCAGGGCGCAAGATCTGAGTTCCCCGGGCATGTGGGGTCACAGGGAAGACAAAATCCACCCCTTGTTTCTAACTCTGTCATCTAAGGAAAAGTATGCATTTTTTTTCTAATTTGTTTCTTTTTAAATTAAGAATAATGCAAGCTGTCCTTTCTGAAAGGCCATTGGGAGGATTATCAAAATGCTGGCTATAAGACACAGCCTAGCGTGAGCCTGGAGGGCACACTCACTGCCGGGTGGGAGGGGCACATGCATCTGGGTGAGTGAGCAGCCATCTAGACACCAAGGTTTGCATTCGCTCTTGATGCGTGTGCAGATTCCTGCCCTGGTTACAGGTCTGAGTTCCCCGAACATGGCACTCTGCCTTGTACTCAGAGTTCCCCCTTGGCCGTAGCTAAGGTGACGTGGTTCCAAGATTTCCCAGCGACCCTTTCCCACACTTTTGAAAGGCCATGACTCATGCTTTATCTTTCTGGATTGGACAGCACAGCTAGCAGAACAACACAGGAGTTCAGATTAAAAGCATGCCACATGGGGCCGGAGGGTTAGCTCAGAGGTTCCGGCGCCTGCCTAGCTAGCGCAAGGTCCTGAGTTCGATCCCCGGTAACCACATATAATGCTGGGCGTGGAGACACGCCCACCAACAATCAACACCGAATACCACAATGCCGGGCGTGGTGGCTCATGCCTGTAATCCCAGCACTCGGGAGGCAGAGACAGGAGGATTGCTGAGTTCGCGGAGGCTTGCCTGGGCACCATAGTGAGCTCAGGG
>PVIC010036582.1:0-18511 GCA_004025085.1 Thryonomys swinderianus
TTTTTTTTTTTTTTGGCATTGGAAATCGAACCCATCCTGACTTAAACTCTCAGCCTTTTCTATTTTTATTTTCAAATAGGGTCTCACTAAGTTGCTAAATCACCAAGGTTGGGGGTCAAATTTTTAATTTTCTTGCTCCAACCTCCAGAGTAGATGAGATTACAGGCCTGTGCCAGCATGTCCTGCCTCTTCATTTTCTTGATGGCATACTTCAGAGTAAAGAATACAGTACTGAGGGCCGGAGGGTTAGCTCAGTGGTTCCGGCGCCTGCCTCGCAAGCGCAAGGTCCTGAGTTTGATCCCTGGTAACCACATATAATGCTGGGCATGGAGACTCACGCCCACCAACAATCAACACCGCATACCGCAGTGCTGGGCATGGTGGCTCACGCCTGTAATCCCAGCACTTGGGAGGCAGAGACAGGAGGATTGCTGAGTTC
Organism: Thryonomys swinderianus; assembly: GCA_004025085.1. Classification (NCBI taxonomy): domain Eukaryota; kingdom Metazoa; phylum Chordata; class Mammalia; order Rodentia; family Thryonomyidae; genus Thryonomys; species Thryonomys swinderianus. Next base: position 440 of record PVIC010036582.1, read on the forward strand.
GCGGCGGCTTGCCTGGGCACCATAGTGAGCACAGGGCCAGCCTGAACTACAAAGCGAGACCCTGTCTCAAAAAAAAAAAAATAATAATACAGTATTGATAAGTAACCACTGAAGTACATTTCTAATACTGGTCAAATCCAGCCAGGCACAGTGGTGCGCACCTATAAACCCTGTTACTCCCGCACTTGAGGCAGGAGGATCACAAGTTTGAGTCCAGCCTGAGCAGTTTAACCGGGTCCTGTCTCAAAATAAGCGATACAAAATGCTGGGGCCATGGAAGGCGGCACACACCTGTAAGCCCAAGTCTCTTTGAGCAGAGGCCACAGAATGGCAAGTTCGATCCCAGCCTAGGCAGTTTAATGACTTAGAGACCCCTCTCAGATAAAAAGATCAAAAGGGACTGAGGTTATTGCTCAGTATGAAAGCCTTGAGTTTAAGCCCCTGTTCCAAAGCAAGCAGGAAAGAAAGAAAGAGAGAGAGGGAGGAAGGAAGGAAGGAAGGAAGGAAGGAAGGAAGGAAGGAAGGAAGGAAGGAAGGAAGGAAGGAAGGAAGGAAGGAAGGAAGGAAGGAAGGAAGGAAGGAAGGGGAAGGGAAGGAAGGAAGGAAGGAAGGAAAGAAAGGAAAGGAAGGAAAGAAGGACCAAAAAGACTGAGGATGTAGGTTAGTTGGAAAGCCCTTGGTTCAATCCTTAGTACTGGAAAAAAATTGTAACTCTGACTACCTAATGTAGTTCCTTCCGTTCCTCACCCACACCCTGTGTCTGTTTTAAGTCAGTTACTAATGTAAAGATAACATTCTATTTGCTAGAATTGGCACTTGTCCAGAAGTTAAAATTTAAAATCCTTTTTTTTTCTTGGTCTCATAGCCGCCTAGACCAGCCAGAAGTCAGTCTCTGTGTCTCTGTCTCTTTCTGTCTCCCTTTCTCTCCACCTGCTTTTCTTCCTTCCTTCTTTCCTTCCTTCCTTTTAGTTGCCTAAAGCTGCACTTCTTAATTTCTGCCTGGTCCCTAGGAGGAAAGGAAAGCTGGTGGAGAAAGGACTCGGTGTCTCCAGACCGTGCCCCCACAATGCTGGCTGTGTGGTAGGCCACGTGCCTGCCATTCAGTGAACCCTGGTGTGGTTTGATCTACCACACTGCAAAAATCAATCAGTCCAGAGACACTCAGTGGGTGGTGTGTGAGGTCACCAGGACAGCCCTGGCCCAGGATGTTCAAGGCCCTTGGTTCCATCTCCAGTATCAAAACACCAAACCAAACAAAAAGAATTTCTCCCTATTTTTTTTTAAATGACTTGAGCCAGGTGTGGTGTCACGTGTCAGAAACCCAAGCACTCAGGAGGCTGAGGCAGGAGGATCACTATGAGCTCAAGACCAGCCTAAACTACCTACCAACCCCGAGTCTAAAAAGTTTTCAGGGTCTAACCAGCTAAAACTTCCCATCTCTCTTTGCATGTTCTCTTGACAAGCTCCTGGTGGTCTCTTTGGCTGCCTTTGGGAGGTGGGGCCGCCATGTTTTCCCCTTCAAGGCAGCCTCAACTGACCTCATTAGGTTTATGATGAGCCACTGTCTCTGTGAAGGGTCGCAGCTTCCCCTGGAGGGGGCGCCCTCCCACTGGAGACCACGGCCCAAGGCAGATAGTCTCCCTTGGGCCAAATTTGCCGAACACTAAGTGTCTATACCCCATGGCATCATCCGCAAGGAACGGTTGCCGCTCTTGTTCCAGGACTTTATGACACAGAGTCTTAGCTAATTTGACTCCGACCTGCAGTTCTGATTCCTGAACTGATCTGAGCTCGCTTGCCCTTTCCTGTACGAGGCTGGGATGGATTGCTTGACGTACTTTGGAGTGCTGCACAGGATCCCGGGGCCTTCCCCCTGAGCTTCATGGCCAGCCCTTTACCTCGACACAGAGTCACTACGTTGAGTCACTAAATTGCCCAGGCTGGGCCGGAACTTGCAATCCTCCTGGCTCAACCTCCAGAGCAGTGGGATCACAGGCATGCACCATCACGCTCAGCTCAGGGCTGGGTTTTTTGCTATTCTAAGTCTAGGCCAACTGATACCGGAAGTGGCACATCTGGTCTGTTTACTGCCTCTCTGGTGCTAAGTGTGTGTGTGGGTGTGTGGGGTGTGGTGTGGTATGTGGTGTGTGCAGGGAATCCAACCCAAGGCCTTAAGCACCTTAGGCAACTGCTCTACCTCTGAGCTCCATGCCCAGCTGTAGTGATATTATTTTGTCCTTTTAAGATAATTTTTAAAAAATTTTTCCTCTTTCCTAGTTGTTACTTCAAAATACAGTCTTTTCCTTCAGTTCATCTGCTACTATGTCCTTTGTATATTCCTTAAATAGCTGTTCTGTATTCTTTTTGTTTTGTTTTGTTGTTTAACTTTGGGACAGGATCTCACTATGAAATTCAGGCTGTCCTTGTAGTCACTACGTACCCTAGGCTGGCTTGAAAACTCATGGTGATCCTCCTGCCTCAGCCTCCTGATTACCTGGGACTATACCACACCTCACTAGGCTCTGTGTATTCTGACAAAAATTTTTTTCTTTTTTTATGATATGGGGATTAAACCCAGTACCTTTACAGTGAACTGCAACCCCAGGCCTTTTTATTTTTATTTTGAGACAGGATCTCAGTTAGTCACCAGATGGCACAGGCTAGGCTGGAATGTTATCTTTTTGCCTCAGTCTTCCACCATTTGAGGATTAGAGATGTGTACCACCACAGATCCCGCCACACTTTCCACAAGTGTTGAGTGAAATGGACAAGATAAATTGTTCTTATTTTGTCTTTCCCCAAACTGGAAGTTTTGCCTAGTTCTCAAAAATTAATAAGAGCATCATATAAACTGGACCTATTGGTGTGCATTGTGTAGTTCCGGCTACTCAGGAGGCTGAGGCAGGAGTATTGCTTGAGCCCAAGCATTTGAAGTCAGCCTGGGCAGTGAACTTGTCAATAAACAAATAAGTAAATAAATAAGCAAGCATCTTTTACATATATTTTTTTGTTCTGTTTTGCTTTTTAGGTTTTTGTTGAGACAGGGTCTTGCCTGGCAGTCCAGAATGGTCTTTTTTTTTTTTTTTTTTTTTTTTTTTTTTTTGAGACAGGGTCTCACTTTGTAGTTCACGCTAGCTCTGAGCTCACTATGTAGCCCAGGCAAGCCTCGAACTCAGCAATCCTCCTGTCTCTGCCTCCTGAGTACTGTGATGACAGGCGTCTCACGCCCGGGGCACTGTGGTATGTGGTGCTGATTGCTGGTGGGCGTGAGTCACCACGCCCAGCATTGTATGTGGTTACTGGGGATTGAACTCAGGACCTTGCGCTTGCGAGGCAGGCGCCGGAACCACTGAGCTAACCCTCCGGCCCCAGAATGGTCTTTAGCTCACTATGTAGGTGATCCTCCTGACTCACACCCTCCCGCAATCACAGGTGCGTGTCTGATGTCCAGCTCTCAACCTGGTTTCTTATGCAACATTGTATCTCTGAGCTTTATCCATCTGACCCCATACAACTGGGGGAATGACACATGAGACATGCCCTCTGGTACATTTTTGTATAATCTCATACTCTTTAGCACAGAAGGGTTTTTACAACTTCCTTGTAATCAAGGGAGTAGGACAAAAGCAATAGGTCTCGCTCCTTCAGGTATGTGGCAGCAGCAAAGGACTTTTAGTTGCCATTAAGGTCCCTAATCATTGGGTCATTCCGAGAAAAGCTGCACCCCCAATTGCAGCTCACAGCAATCCTCCTGCCTCTGCCTCCTGAGTGCTGGGATCACAGGCGTGAGCCACCATGCCCAGTATGGTTGTATATCGTCATCGAGGACTGAACTCAGGACCTTGTACTTGCTGGGCAGGCACTGGAACCACTGAGCTAACCCTCCGGCTCAGCTTTTTTGTTTTTTGCTTCCAGTGCTGGGGCTGGAAGCCAAGGCCTCGGCTACCCAGCCAAGTGTTCTAACACTGAGCCGCACCCCCAATCGCAGGCCTGGTGTTTCAGTGTGTGTTTCTATCGTTTATTCCATGCGTCTGTCCACTTGTACACTGGTACGACCTATCCTGAGAACTGTGGACTTAGCAGTTTGTCTGTCTGAATTAATCAGATGAGAGACCATCCCAGGAACGGCCTGACCTAAGCAACTTCAGAGTTGGTGCAGGGATCAGAGACTCCAAGAAGCAAGTTCGCTCTCTCCGTTGCTAAGTGATTTCCCCTTCGGAGACAGGCTCTCTCTCAGGCTGCTGCCCAGACTGGCCCCCACCCTTCTGCTCCAGGCAGTAGCTGGGATTAAACATGCCCCGTCGTGCCCAGCTTTGGTTACTGGCTTTGATGAAATAAGCAGCCCAGAATTCCACAGCTTCACAGAAATCAATTTTGCCAACAGTCTGAGGGAGATTAGAAAGAAATCCTTTATTGTTTGAGCCTCAAGATTAGAGCGCAGGGCTGGGGTGTAGCTCAGCATCAGGGTGCTTGCCTAGCAGGCTTGAAGCCCTGGCTTTGATCCAGCACTGCAGAGGAAGGGGAGAGAAACAAGATGAAACCATTGTCTGTCCAACGTGTAATTTTAGCCTTATGGTGTCTTCAGCAGAGAATTTGGCTAAGCCGTGCTCACATTCCCAGCCCTTAGAAACTGTGAGTAAATTGCTGTTTTGTTTGCAGTGCAGAGGATCAAACGAAGGCCTCCCACACGCTAGGCAGGTCCTGCACCACCGAGCCACACCCCAGCCTAATGTGTTATTTTAAGCCACCCAGTTGGTGGCAACCATAGAAAACTGTTATGATCTGTGAACTACTGCTTTTCCTTGCTGACTACTCCATGAAGAATAATTTAATGTTTCCTTCCTTCCGTGGAGGCCAATTTGGATTTTTTTTTTTTTTTTTTTTTTTTTTGCTTTTTGAGACAGGGTCTCGCTTTGTTGTTCAGGCTGGCCCTGAGCTCACTATGGTGCCCGGGCAAGCCGTTGCGAACTCAGCAATCCTCCTGTCCCTGCCTCCCGAGTGCTGGGATTACAGGCGTGAGCCACCACGTCTGGCACTGTGGTATGCGGTGTTGATTGTTGGTGGGCATGTCTCCACGCCCAGCATTCTATGTGGTCACCGGGGATCGAACTCAGGACCCTGTGCTTGCGAGGCAGGCGCCAGAACCACTGAGCTAACCCTCCGGCCCGCCAATTTGGATTTTGTTCTCACTAAAGGTATTTTCACATCAAGAGTCTTTCCTATTTGTCTTTTTTATTTTTACATTTGCCTTAATGAACATGAATTTTGTTGTACAGGCTCTACATAGGTTTCCATTCAACAAAAAATATCGGGAAGTTTTTCAACATATACTCCAAGAGGATAGGAGTGCCACTCAGTGGTAAAGCACATGCTTAGCATGTGTGAGGCCCTAGGGTCCATCCCCTGCACACACGCACACAGCAAGGAGGGTAAAACCCTCAAGGTCAGCAAGCAAAGAGAAAGAAACAAGAGACTTCCTATCGGAAAAGAATGAAGGAGTCGTCCTGCAATGCCGGGGCTCTGGGAGCCTGAGGCAGGAGGACTCCAAGTTTGACCCCAGTCTGGGCAACTTCATACATTAGTGAAGTCCTGTCTCAAAAATTAAAAAGATAGGTGATGTAGTTCAATGTGATGCTCTGCATGCAATCCCTGGTACTACACACACACACACAAGTGCACACACACGAGAAAAAGAGATGTCAGTGCCGTGATCATATCACATGACTGGTGACAAAGCAGATTGCAGATAGAATCCACACCTCTAATTCACCAGGTTCCACTTAATTCAGTTGGGCCAGCCTAGATCTACCAGTATCTAGGGGCTTTTTTGTTGTTGTTGTATATAGTTATCGAAGACTGAACTCAGGGCACTGGAACCACTGAGCTAAATCTTGGGCCCGGCTTTTTTGTTTTTTGCTTTCAGTGCTGGGGCTGGAAGCCAAGGCCTCGGCTACCCAGCCAAGTGTTCTACCACTGAGCCGCACCCCCATCTGCAGGCCTGGTGTTTCAGTGTGCGTTTCTATCATTCATTTCATGTCTGTCCACTTGTACACTGGTACGACCTATCTTCGGGGCTGTGGACTTAGCAGTTTATGTCTGTCTGGTATATTGATCAGGAACTAGGTGACAGGCACACAGAAAAGCTTTGATTTTTTATTTACTTTAACATGTGATCAACTCTCTTGGTCTAATATTTTACATTATTTCCTTTTTGTTTTAAACCAAGTCTTCCAAATCTGGTATCTTGAGTTTGACATTTATAACATGCCTCAGTTTGGACTGGCCACATTTACAGTGCTTCACAGCTACTTATGACTTATAGTTCTGGACGTACCTTTTGGATAGTGGGCATTCTGTAGGTTTCCTTCACATTCAGGTGCGATTTTATAGCAAGGTGACAGCCCTGCTGGCGAGGAAAGCTTTTCCTTTGCGCCGCCTACACAGCGCCCCCGTGTGGCACCGGCTTCCAGTGCGGGCCCCGCCCCCGCCACAGCGCAGCCCACAGTACTTCTACCGTAAAGCGCGTTCCCTCTGCCAGTTCCTGTCAGGCCCCAGCGTCTAGGTCGCCCCAAGATCCTGTTCACCGAAGGAAAAGAGAATTTGACCGTCCACCGGCGGATGAACCCTGGAACCCGCCCCGCCCCTGGCCGGGACGGAAGTGACGTCACAGAGGGTCGCTTCCGGCGTGCTCCGCGTGGGTCAGGGGTCGCCTCGTCTCGGTGGTCGGGTGGGTTCTTCGAGATGCGCGCGAGAAGCGGCGGCGTCGGGTGTCTGGGAAGCGACAAGGGACAAGTCGGCCCGCCGAGGCCGCGGTCCCCCGACGGGGCCGAGCCCCAGCGTGATGGCCGTGGCGCTGCGCCGCCTTCTCGGCCCCCTTCCCTCCCACAGGGCTGGGTCGCCTCGCTTACCCGGCGCCTAGGGGACCGAGGCTTCCGCCCCAGTAACGCAAAAACAAACGAACAAAACCCGGAGAACTTTTCTGGATTTTTTTTCAGAGAGGAAAAAAGCGTTCACGTGTCTAATCACCCTGAATCCGGCCTGCGCCCCCAGCCTCGGGGGCCTGACAACTCCAGCCTGCAGTGGTGAGCGCCGGGGGAGAGGCCGGGGAGAGGCCGCTCTCCTGGGAACAATCGCGCGTTGTCTCCGTGAGACCCGTATTTGTTTTTGCCACAGGGTAGTTAAGAAGATAAGGATCAATGCCTGGATGCTAGGGTGGGCGTGTTTTTCTCTGTGCGTACTATTAGTAAACAGGGTACAGCTCACGTGTTTCTACTAAAGAAAACTAAACAAACTAAACAATACTCATTTATCTGAGGTTTCTAGGCCTGTACCTATCCCCACCTCCCACCTCCAGTGCTTCAAAACCTGAGCCTCATGCTGGGCGTGGTGGGAGGCTGAAGTAGGAGGATCTCCGAAAGTTGGAGGTCAGCCTGGGCTACATAGTGAGACCCTGTCTCCAAAACAAACGTGGAGCCTCCAGAAAGAATGAATGAAAGAATGGAGGCTTTTTTAGACTCCCCTACTGGGGTTTAGTGTGTGCTGGGCAATCACTCTACCACTGACCTGTCTCCTTAGCCCACTACCCTACGAATAATTGAATTTACTGTGAGACCCACATAGCCAGAGTTACTCCATGCTGTCCCCCACCCCCACATGAAAATGGGACCTTTTACCTAACTAACTGAATCTTGCTTGTATAAGCCTTACCCAAATGAGCTAACTGGAACAGATGTAATATAAGACTGTCTCAGATAACCAGACAACTGTTCTTGGAGCTGCGGTCTGCAAAGATAACAGTGTAACTGCCCTTTGCCTCATTTCTGTAACCGCCAGTTTTTCTTAAAAAACCCCTCACAGCTTTAACCTGGGAGCGGCATCGACATGCGTGAATAAACTTACAACCTTTAATATCCGCTGTGTGTCTCGGTGTGGAATTACCTCTCCCTCTCTGTGGCATTACATGTACCATTAACAGGACTGCTGGACTGTTTTTCCTCACCCGTTTTCTTTTGAAAATTCCTAAACCTACAGGTAATTTAAACACCTGTAACAATGAATATCCATTATAGTGGATTCATTTGTTTGGCATTTTATATATTTTTGTTCCTCCCACAAATACATTTTACAGTGAACTATTAGAACATTGACAATACATTGTAGATGTGATATTCCACTGTTAAATACTTGGTATTACACTTTTATCCTGTTTAGTTTTTTGGGACAGGATCTCACTATGAAATTCTGACTGACCTTGAACCCACTTTATAACTCAAGCTGTCCTCAAACTCGCAGCGATACCCCTGCCTCTGCCTGTCGAGTACTGAGACCACAAGTGTGTACTACCAGGCCCAGCCTGCATTTCTTAAAGACCGGGCTGGGGAGTGTTGCTCAGTGTAGATCACCTGTTTAGCGTGTATGAGGCCTTGGGTTCAGTCCTCAGTATTCCCCTCCCCCAAAACAGGCCATTGTTCTGCTAAAACTGTATTATTTAAACCAAGAATATTTGAAATAATGTGAACTAATATCTACTTCATTGGAAAACGAAAATTCTCCATGTTTCAAACTGGGGCTGGGGAATCTAGTTCAAGTGGTACCATGCCTACCTTGGAAGCACAAGGGCTGAGTTCAATTACCAGTACTGCAAAAAAAAAAGAGAGAAAGAAAAAGAAAGAAGGAAAGAAAGAAAGGGAAAAAAATCACTGCTCAAAGTGAAGTTTGGGCATTTTCATTCTAAAAATCACTGGAGATGGGTATGTGTTTCTATTTTTTGCGGTACAGGGGACTGATTGATAGCAAGGCCTTGCACTGGGCTCCTTTCTCAGCCCATTTAAAAATGTTTTATGTATTTATTTAGGTGTTTTGAGACAGGATTTTACAAATGCAGCCAGTTGCCCAGATCGGGGTGGAACCTGTGAACATTTTGCCTCGGCCTCCAGAGTGTTGGTATCATAGGTTATGTCACCACATCCAGCTTCAGGAACTTCTTTGAAGTGCCACATCCTCTTCTTGGAAGTCACACATTATAATATTTAAGGTCGTCACTTATTCCCCACCTCCACCACTACCTCTTTATGATACCAAGGACTGAACTGAGGGAAAACTAAGCTATAGTCCCAGGCCTTTGTATTTATTTTGAGACAGTGTCTCAGCAAGTAAGATCCTCCTGCCTCAACCTTCCAAGAAGCTGAGACTTTCAGCATGCACCTCTGCACCTGTCCTTCATCTTATTTTTAAACTATTTCCTCTATTTCTTGTATCTCTATTTATGAAAACAAAAATTTGAGGGCCAGGGATTTACCTCAGTGGTTCCAGCATCTGCCTTACACACTGAAGACCCTGAGTTCGATCCCTGATAACCACATACCACAGTGCTGGGCATGGTGACCCACAGCTATAATTCCAGCACTCAGGAGGCAGAGGCAGGAAGATTGCTGGGAGTTCGAGGTTTGCCTGGGCTACATAGTGAGCTCAGGGCCAGCCTGAACTACAAAGTGAGACCCAGTCTCAAAAAACTAAAAACTAAAAAAAAAAAATTGCTAAGAAGCACAGTGTGGGACTGAGGCTGTGGCTCGGTGGTAGAGCCTGTGTGAGGCCCCAGGTTCTGTCCTCAGCACCAAAATAAAAAATTCAAGAAGGCTGGTATCATGGTGCATATCTGTAACCTCAGTGCTCAGGAGGCTGAGGCAGGAGGATCACAAGTTCAAAGCTGGGCTACATCGCAAGACCTTGTCTTTGAGAGAGACACAGAGAGAATAGAGGCTACGAACAGAAGTTGAGTGGAGAAAGGGAGTTGGCCAAAGCAGAGGGAGAGGGTGATGGGAGGAGACAGTGTGGCTGAGGACCAGAGCCGTGACCGGGCCACCCCAAAGCCCAGGAACCTCCTGAGTGGTGTAAGCAGGGAACCATCTGGATCTGCTTCTGCTAACTGTAATGGAACGCACAGATTTCTTTGTCAGAGAGTGGAGTTCAGGAAACGTGGGCGTGAAGGCATAAGGTTGAGACAGCAGCTTAAGATGAAACCGTGGGGCCTGGGATTTAGCTTAGCGGCACTGTACCTTCCTTGGAAGTACAAGGTGCTGAGTTTGATTCACTCACACACAAAAACGCACAGAAACTGTCTTGTGTTTTATTTTGAGACAGGTTCTTGCTGTGTTGCCCAGGCTGGCCTTAAACTTGCAGTGATCCTCCTGCCTCGGCCTCCAGAGTGCCAGGATGACAGGTGTGTGCCACCATGCCCAGTGAAACAGTTTTCAAACATGATTGCAGAAACTCAGACTTAGATGATTGTTATAGAGGAGAAAATATGTTTGTTATTTGCGATGGAGTTTTCTTATGATCTCAAGGCTGATTTTGAACCTTTGGGTCAAGTGGACCTTTTGCCTTAGCCTCCTGAAGTAGCTGGGTTTATAGCTATGTATATGTCACCTTGTCTTGCTATTCAAAAGTTTAGAAAAGGTAAAGCTGCAAGAGTCTTGTCATTCCCCCATCTCTTGACAGAACAGAGGAAAGAGGCACTACCTGAATAGTCAATTGAGCCAGGGGAGTTAGCTCAAGCGGTACTGTGACTACCTTGAATAGTCAACTGAGAAAGAACTCAACGTGGCTATTTAAGGAACAGGGCTATTCTAAGGGAATTGTAACCTAAAGAAGGAAAGTGTATAGATATACTCTTACAACTTTTAATTAAATTTTTGTTTTGTTTTGGAGGAGTTTGCCTTTATTTTATTATTATTTGGCAGTATCAGGGATTGAACTCAGGACCATATACTTACCAGCCACGTGAAGCGCCTGAGCTACACCCCCAGCCCAAATTCTTTTGGTTTTTTGAGACAGGTTCTTGCTACGTAACTCAGGCTGGCCTTGGACTTGCTGTGTAGTCCAGGCTGGCCTTGATCTCCCGGTGACCCTCCTGTCTCAGCCTTTTAGTGCTGGAATGACAGGCGTGCACCACCGTGCTCAGGTTTACTATTCCAACTTGATGAACAGCAGGCTGGGCACTGAGTCTAATGGCAGAGACTCTGCCTAGCATGCGGCAGTCCCTAGGTTGGATCCTAACACCAGGAAAACAAAACAAAAACAAATTATGCAACCCCTGAGGGTTTTGGAAGTAACAGAGCACAGGATTATTTTGCCTTATCTTTGTAGGGCCTTGATGAGGACAGAAACGTGGAATGTAAACTGGGAACTGAAACACAAGGTGTGGGAGTTGGTTAAACCGGAAGGGAAGGGAGGACCAGGTGAACCAGTCTGGTTAGATTTCTACCACAGGGGAGGGGGTCCCAGCAGGTTTTCATCTGGGGTTACAGACAGGTTTGACCCGGGAGCTGAAATTTTCCTGGGGAAAGAAAGCTGGAGGAGACGTCTTCCCTCCAGTGTACTATTGCTGCCAAGTGGTATGTGCCAGAATGGTACAAACCAAAACAGAAAACAGGAAAAAGCAGGAATATTTTAACTTTTTTTTGGTGAAGCCGAGGATTAAACACAGCACCTCACACATACAAGATAAATGAGTTATCCCAGCCTTTTCAATTTTATTTATTTAGAGGTAGACTCTTGCTAAGTTACTAATTTCCTGAGACAGGGATTGAACCTGCAGTCCTCCTGCTTCAGCCTCTCATGTACCTAGTACTGACCCCCAGCCAAACTTAATCATTTCTTGACACGAAACTATCCTCACAAACAGCATCACAATTTCAGGGTACAGGGATGCTATTCCTGTATGGGAAACATTGTTTGTCTTGGCTGTGTTTGTAGAATAACACACAGAAAACTACTATTTGAGAGGCTGAGGCAGAAGAATCCCAAGTTTGAGGCTGGCCTCGGCAACTTAGCGAGACCCTATGTCAAACAAAAAGGTCTTGGCACGTACCTCAATGGGAGAATGCTTGCCTAGCATGCATAAGGTCTTGGGTTCATTCACAATACTGTAATAAAAATACAAAATGACTGTGCACCCTTCCTTACCTTAAAAAAAACCAAAACTCCACTGTGCTATCACAAGGCAACATCAAAGTATTTAGCAGAATTACATTTCAACGTCTTGAATATCAACTAAGTTTCGCTCCACTACAATACCCTATACACTTATGAAGTCCCCAGGAAATACTGAGGGTTGCTCCTGTTGTTACACCACATCGCTCCAGGATGCATCCTTTCATTTTTTGAGGCAAGGCCTCTCTATGTAGTGCAGGCTGGCCTTGAGCTATGTAACCCAAATTGGCCTCAGACTCTCAGTGATCCTCCTGCTATACCCTCCCAACTGCTGGGACTACAATCATGCACCTCCATGCTCAGCAAAAGTAAGTTCTTACAATGCTACCTTGTGATGATTTCAGTAACTTCACACATTTTTTTTTTTTTTTTTAAGACAGGGTCTCGCTTTGCAGTTCAGGCTGGCCCTGAGCTCACTATGTAGCACAGGGAAGCCTCGAACTCACAGCAATCCTCCTGCCTCTGCCTCCCAAATGCTGGGATTATAGGTGTGAGCCACCATGCCTGGCATTGTGGTAATGAGATACTGGCAATCGAACTCGGGACCTTATGCTTGCCAGGCAGATGCCAGAACCACTGAGCTAAATTACCAGCCCAATTATAATATTTTGTGTAGTTTTCATGACATCTGTATATTCTACCATGTGATTTCTATAAAATTGAATGAACAAGTGTTTGCTTTGGCAGCACATATACTAAAACTGAATAGAAGAACAGCAACACCAACTCTTGTGATATTGGCTCTAATGTTAAAGAGATTGAGAAGACATTCAGAAAACTGCTTTAAAGTCAGTGTCTGGTTACTCATGTGGCAATGTGTACCTAAGGAACCTGTGAAGGGACAGAGGTTTCACATGGGATTGGGGCACTCTGAATTCATTACATGCTGAGTGTCTCTCCAGACGCACTGCTCCCCTGGGGTTAATGATACTCCAGCTCTGCAGTGGAATTCACAAACTTCTCTCAAACATCTTTTGTTAATCTTACTAGTAGTACCCAATTGGAAGTCTGTCAAAATACTCTGTAGAAATGTTGACTCTCTGGTGCCAAGTTGCATTTCCCATTCTGAAGATAAACAGAAAAGTAAAATTACGTTTGAGAGAAAGAAATGGTAGATGGTGGGAGTTAAAAATGATAGGAATGCTGGGGATATAGCTCAGCAATACAGCACTTGCTTAGCATACATGACCTGTGAGTTCAATGTCCAGTACTGCATACACTATTCACGTATATTTGTGGTTAAAAAAACTCGAACCCCAAAACCTAGAGTTAGTCGTTGAGCACCTGCCCAGCATTTTCCAGGCCCCGACTTCAACTCCCAGTCTGAGGAACAAGTTAAAGAAGATAACGAAGTTTGAACATGTAATGTAGGTCAAAAATTTGCCAGTGGTAAAGTTGTGGCCCACAGTTTTACATTAGTTTATTACAAACCAATTCTTTGAAGTTAAAATTGATGGCAAATAAGAATATTATCAGATATAAAAAGTTGCAAAGAGGTCATTTGGTTGTATTACAGTAAAAAGTGTGATCAAATGCCGGACGTGGTGGCTCATGCCTGTAATCCCAGCACTTGGGAGGCAGAGACAGGAGGATTGCTGAGTTCGCGGCGGCTTGCCTGGGCACCATAGTGAGCTCAGAGCCAGCCTGACCTAACAAAGCAAGACCCTGTCTCAAAAAAAAAAAAAAGTGTGATCAGACAGAAACAGTATGAAAAACTGAAAATTTCCTACCTTTTCAGGTAAATGGCCTAAAAGCATCTGGTTTGAAATGCATCTCAAAGCTTCATTACACTTCCATATTTTTTAGGGGGAAGACATGGTCTGGCTTTGTAGTTCAGGCTGGCCCTGAGCTCACTATATAGCCCAGGCAAGCCTCCAACTCAGCAATCCTCCTACCTCTCCCTCCAGAGTCCTGGGATTACAGGCGTGAATCACCAAGCTCGGCATTGTGGTATGTGGTACTGATTGCTGGTGGGCATGCGTCACTATGCCCAGCATTGCTGTATGTGGTTATGGGGATCGAACCAGGATCTTGTGCTGGGCAGGCGCTGAAACAACTGAGCTAAATCTCCGACCTTACACTTCCATATTTAATGGTGTCCTTGGGTCAGGGTTGTTCTTCCCACTCACCTTGGGGATCTCCTCTCTGCTCTGTCCTCCAATCTTTTCCATGTTCCAACCAGATCAGACTGGGTTTGATGAGCTCACACCCTGGAAATGGGGAAAGACACATTCATGCAAGACATTCAGGAAAGAGAGGACTAAACTTAGTTAATTCACGAGTGATGCTTTAATGAAAGCAAGGAAATTATTATAAAAGTACTAAACATGCAAATATCTCTGTGATCAAAATAATTTCTCTACACCCTGAAACCAAATTAATCGTTGTGTAAAACAAAACAAACCTTAAATCAAATAGAAAAATCAAAGTGTAACATAAAGATACTTTTTCTGAGAAAAAAAAAAAAAACTATGCCAGAGACTGACAAATTGTAATGCATCTGATTGATGTGGCTGGCTTGTCAGAACTCATGACATGGGCTAAGAGTGTAGCTTGGTGGTAAAGTGCTTGCCTCGCATGCACAAAACACTGTGTACCATCCTTAGTACCCCAAAATAAAAACCTCACATGACAAACGTCTATGCACAGTTTCTGATTCAGTGAGTCAAAGGAGGAGGAGACTGACGTATGGTATCTCCAACAGGGTGAAAATGATGGTGTTGATCTTGGCTCACATTTTAACCACCACATTACATTAAAACTTAGGAATGGTTCTGCCTTATCCAGGGTTTGCCTTCTGCAGTTTCAGCAGTCTACAACATCTATGGCCCCAAAATACTAAAACGTACATTCCATAAATAATTCACATTCTGAGTATCTGATGAAAGTTTGCAAAGTCCCACCCCATCCCATGAGGGATGCAAACCATCCTGTTGTCCACTACAGTACCACTATACACACTACTTGCATAGCTAGGTTTCCGTAGTGTAGTGGCTATCACGTTCGCCTCACACACTACTTGCGTAATAGTACTTTATGTGTCTGGAGTGTTGGTGTTAAAGCAACCCTTATTTTACTTCATAATGGCCCCACAAAACAACAACAACAAAAAAACGAGTTTGGTCTGTGGTACGAAAAAGAAAGAAGCCAAAATGGTGCCACAGCAAAGCAGTAGTGATGTTGCTCATCTGGAGAAACCCTAATGTGCTTGATTTATCAAAAAGCTGAAAGTTGCTGACTTAACTGAGCATGGCGGCACTTTCCTATAATTCTAGCACTTGGGACACAGAGGCAGGAGCACAAGTTTGAGGCCAGCATGGACTATACAGCAAGGCTGCCTCCAAAAAAACAAACCATGGTGGCTCACGCCTGTCATCCCAGCACTCGGGAGGCAGAGACAGGAGGATTGCTGAGTTCGTGGCGGCTAGCCTGGGCTCCATAGTGAGCTCAGGGCCAGCCTGAACTACAAAGCGAGACCCTGTCTCAAAAAGCAAAAAACAAAAACAAAAACAAAAAACGTTGTTGACTTACTAAGAAAAGGAAAATAACTGTATGCCGAGGTATTATTAACTATTACTAGAATCTTGAGCCAGATATTCAGCTCAGTGGTTCCAGCACCTGCCTCGCAAGCGCAAGGTCCTGAGTTCGATCCCCAGTAACCACATACAATGCTGGGCGTGGTGGCTCACGCCCACCAGAAATCAATACCACATACCACAGTGCCGGGCGTGGTGGCTCATGCCTGTCATCCCAGCACTCGGGAGGCAGAGACAGGAGGATTGCTGAGTTCAAGGCTTGCCTGGGCTACACAGTGAGCTCAGAGCCAGCCTGAACTACAAAGCAAGACCTTGTCTCCAAAAAAAAAAGGTGTCACCTACATGCATCAACTCCCTATGAGCAAAGTCATCATTACATACTGAAAACAAGTAGTAACAGCAATAAAAACTCATTTAAATGTGCCATGAGAAGACAATCATAAATAGTAAAGTGCTCTGACTTTCTAAATGAATGGGTGGCTCTTCAAAATGCCAATACAATGGAGAATAGGCTGAATTCTGGGTTTAATGCCTTCACAATGGAACAGACAAAACAACACCAACAAATGTATTAAGAAATCTTGACCTGTGCATGGCAGCACAAAACTGTGATTCCAGTACCTGTGAGGGTAAGGCAGAAGAAATGCAAGTTCAAGGCCAGGGTGAGCAACTTGGTGCCTTAGAGAGACTGGCCCAAAATAAAAAAGGGCTGGAGAAGTAGCTCAGTGTGACGATCCTGGGTTTAATCTCTAGGACTACCAGGAAACAGAGAGACAAACAACTTTTGATCTTAGATCCAAAACCCAAAGTCTCTATGAGGCTGGTACAGCACTACCTTGAGCTCAGTTTCCTGCAACACACACACAACTGTGTTGAAACAATGTAGATAAATTTTTATCAAGTAGATATGAGACAGTGTTACAGTTACTCATTTTCTTTTACAGTGAAGCAGGGCCTCGCACAATGGCTGAGCTACCCACCCCTAACCCTTGTTATTACGTTTCTTGATTTAAATGATAGTCTTACTGCTTAAATCCTTATATTCAGGAGATGGATTACTAAAGTTGACATATCTACAATTCATTTTCATTGTGCTTATTCTCAAATGGTTTACAATAAAAGATTTTATCTGAGAACAAACATGAAAAAAATGCTAAAAATGGGTGCATCTACTACAATATATATAAATTATAATTTTATATTGAAATGACCTGTAAGCAGTTTCAGATTGTTCTAAAGAAAAATGTGTGAAAAATACTTTGTCCAACTTTTCAATACTGAACACAATTACTCTACTACTAGTGCAATAAAACAGCCATCCTTCCTTGCTGGTGGCTGGATTTTTAAGTTCTTTGGACATCTACACAGGCCTAGGAAGTCCAGATGAAAAAGATGGTTGTGAATTCTTGGTTGTTTTTTCTTAACTGATTCTTTATTGGTACATTTTATATACAGCGCACAATCACACACAACACTGGGGAATTTGTACCAGTATGTGACACAGGTCAATTCTTGGTTTTATCAGAAGGATTTGTGGACTAAAAATGTTGCCTGTGATGTACAGAAATATCCATGCCACAGACACCTGAGAAAGGATGTTTATCTAATAAAAAGTGACCATATCAGTCGTTTTCCAGTCACTAGGACAAAATACCCAACACCCACAACTTTTTTGGCTCACAGTTTCGGTAGGTTCAGTTCAAAGTCACCTGGTTCCAAGGTAGCAGTGGCAGGTAGGTGCTCAGCATAGAGCAGCCACAGAGGAGAGAGAAGAGAGAGAGGCAAGGGACAAGAACACACCCTTCCAGGTCAGGCCCCAGAGGCCCTTCTCTAACCGGACTCCCGTCTCCTAACAGCACAATCAAGCCATGAAAGACATCACTGATAAGCACAGCATGCCCGAGATTCACTGTCCACAAGAGACTTCTCGGACACACCTTAGATCTAAACCATATCAGTAACGTATGTAATGTGTGAAAAATAACCACATGGTAGGGCCGGAGGGGTTAGCTCAGTGGTTCCGGTGCCTGCCTCGCAAGCGCAAGGTCCTGAGTTCGACCCCCGGTAACCACATACAATGCTGGGTGTGGACACTCACGCCCACCAGCCATCAGTACCACATACCACAGTGGTGGGCGTGGTGGCTCACGCCTGTAATCCCAGCACTCGGGAGGCAGAGGCAGGCGAATTGCTGAGTTCGAGGCTTGCCTGGACTACACAGAGCTCAGGGCCAGCCTGAACTACACAGCGAGAGCCTGTCTCAAAAAAAAAAAAAAAAAAAACACATGGCAGAAAAAGAAGAGGCACATTCTCAGATGAATGATTCATTTGCCTTAAGAAAAGCAGAAAGAGGTCCTCTTGAATTTCTGTGCGCGCGCGTGCCTGGAGCTGAGGGCGGCTGGGGGAGCGAGCGCCCCACCCCCACCCGCGCGCTCCGCCCCAGCCGGCCCAGGTCTCTCCGCGCCCACCCGGACTCGCTGCCGCCGCCGGCAGGACACTGGGGACGTCGTCAGCGTGACTCGAATGGCGGAAATTATTTTACTCT
>PVIC010036583.1:0-18660 GCA_004025085.1 Thryonomys swinderianus
AAAAAAAAAAGAAATTACTTTGTTACTTGGAAATTTTCATATATTTTTAATATCTCAATTATTTCACTCTAAATAGAACTCGATCAGCCAGGAGTAAACTAGCTGAATGGATAGACTGATTACCAATCACTTGTGTTCTTCCCCTCCCCATTTCTCATTGTATCTTCTACCTTCAGTCCAGATCCATGTAGCATTTAAACAAATGAAAATACAAAGATCAAATCAAATTTGTTCTCACAATGTCCCCAATGATACACTGAGCTTTTAACGTTAAGAGATATTTTAGATATAAAGAGATTTCCATCACACAATCAGAAATAAGGTCCTAGAATTCAGAAGAAGTCAGTGCAGGAAGATATGAAGTTCAGTCTTTATCTGTATAATATCTGAAAGCCCTGAAGTAACTTGTCAAAGAAATAGAAATATCAGGGGCAGAGATTTAGCCCAGTGGTTCCAGCGCCTGCATCGCAAGCGCAAGGTCCTGAACTCGAACCCGGTAACCACATACAATGCTGGGCGTGGTGATTCACGCCCACCAGCAATCAATACCACATACCACAATGCTGAGCGTGGTGGCTCATGCCTGTAATCCCAGCACTCGAGAGGCAGAGACAAGAGGATTGCTGAGTTCAAGGCTTGTCTGAGCTGCACAGTGAGCTCAGGCCTAGCCTGAACTAGGAAGTGAGACCCTGTCTCAAAAAAAAAACAAAAAAAAAAGAAATAGAAATATCAAAGAAGAAAATGTAAATGAATTCAAATTTTAGAAGCAGATATTTAATAAACACCTATAATTGGTAGATTCAGTCTGGTCTCACAAAGCAATGAGTATCACCTACAAACATTTCAAAATCCTTATCTCTATCCCCTGAATTCCAGATTCATACATAGCATCTCCTACTTTGCTTTCATAGATAGCTATAAAGAAGCTTTGCAAATATGACATTTTCAAACTAAACATCCAGCTCCTCCTATCTCAAAATAATTTCTTTCACAGTCATCCACATTTCAATAAATGGCTGCTCCATCTTTATAGTCACTGATGTCAAAACTCTGGTATTCTTGTTTCTTTCAATTCTTTAGCAAATTCTTCCAGCTCTATTTTTCAGAAAATTGTATAAACAAAATCAAGTCTTCAGACCACTTCTGCCACTAGCTCAGCCACCAACAGTTCTCTTACATTAATGTCTTCCTAGTCCATCTCCCTTCCTTCACCCTTATTTCCATACAACCAGTGTAATTCTTTAAAAAACCTGTCTGATAAATATCTCAGTGCTCTGTTCAAAATCCTCACATATTCTCCATCTCATTCAGAAAAAAATTCAAAGGCTTTAACGTTCTCCAGGACCCACATGATTTGCTCCCCATTTAACCTCTCCACTTTAATCTCCTATCCTAGTTCTCCTTCCTTATTCCCTTCCAACATTACCAACTTCCTTGTTGTTCAATAAACATTCCCTATCTCATACTTTTCTCAGGTACTACATCTCCTTTACAGCTCAAATGTTAACCTGCCTTCTTTGACTGGTGTAGCATAGTAACCACCTTCCCAAAACAGTACTTCCTGTTCTCCACACTCTGCTTTGCTTTTTTTCATATTATTTATTACCAACAGTAAGAGTTAAACCCGGGCTGATTCAGAACCACTTAGAAGAATAACTTGGAATCTGACATCTTACAACACGGTTTACTTAGAAAATACTGAAATAAAGTAAATGTAGAATGCTGTGTCTGACTACTCTGCTGTGTGAGACCATACCTGAATCAGAGAAGCTAAATTTGCCTAGAAGTCTTAGGCCTCATGATTAGAATGATATTTAAAGATGTATGGGTGCCACAGGTTTTGTATATAAATGTGATGTACATACATCAAACCTCTTATCCATAAAAGATTGGAATGTTTTATGTAGTTGAGATGGAAAAGAAAGTTTAGTCCTTGGGTAGCTGGGGAAGCCTTCTATAAGATAAAAGATGCATTTCTGCTGTTATCTCCTATTTGTATACCTCTATAAAGTAAATAAATGTCAGATTTTACACTGTAATGTATGAGTCTGACTGCCATTTCAAACCCATAAAAACTGCTTAATGCACTACTTGACATATTACATGTTAATAGATTTGTCTAATTTCAGTCTTTCCCTCTAGAATATAAACATCCCATGAGAATTTTGCATTCTTGTCCACTGTTCTATCTATCAAAACTAAAAGTGTCCTTAGTACCAAATATAACATATACACAAAAATATATTTATGTATTGAATGAATTAACTAATCAAATGATAAAAGAAGATATCATAAAACAAGCACTAGCAGGATAGGAAGAAATTCAAAAATTTTTGAGAGAAAATGAAAATAGTCAATCTTCCAAATGCCACAAAGGGATTGGATATAATAACAATCCAAGGTACCTGTGCTAGATAACTGAGAAGTCCTCAGAAATATTAAAGAAAACAAGTGTTGCAGGACAGTGAGACAAGAAGCTAAATTGCTTTTTTTAAAAAAAAAAAGATCAGTGAGTGACAAAGAAGTAACTAATTTTTCTAAAGACTAAATTGAATGCATAGGAAATTCAGAGATAAACTATAGTGCAAAATTAACATGGTTCTAAATGTGGCAAATTTCAAATCACTTACCAATTTCTTGTGATGATGGAGGATTGAGATTTATTGCAGAATGATGTTCACCAAGCTGGAAAATAGTTTCCATTAAATTTACTTGTGAAATAAGAGGAACATTATATACAGCATTTATACTTGAATCTAAAGCTCATGCATGAGCCACCATGCCTGCCTAAAGCCTGGTGCTTTTTATATACATCGTTGTAGCATTCTACATAGCACACTACTCTTTTTAGAAAGACTTCTATACAACTGGGATATGGCTCAGTGGTAGAGCCCTTGGCTAGCACGTCAGGCTCTGGGTTTAACTCCCAGCACTGGAAGAAAACAGAAAAAGAGTTTTATATATATATATATATATATATATATATATATACATATATATATACATATATATATATATATTAAAATAAGGCCTATTGATATGATTACAGCAACAGGTAAAATATTAATATGCAACACATTCTAAAGATAATTCTTACTTAAGAATCCAACTACCTAAAATTTTAGTCTTTGTTATCTAAAATTGTAATCAACTTGCTTTGTTCTGAAGGCTTTTAATAAGTCAGGTTCTTAGTACTGCTTTTCTACCTACAAAGGTAATAGGACGATTGGCAACAGCATCATATAAGTTAAGATCAAGTTTTGGTGCCCTAAAGAGCCGATTTTCCTAATAAGGTAGACTTTTTTTTTTGAAACAAAAAAAATATGCATATGTACAAACACCATACCCTGAAAATGTCCACACTTTAATCTCTGGAATCTGTAAATTTTCTTTTTTCTTTTCTTTTCCTTTTTTTTTTTTTTTTTTTTGAGACAGGGTCGCACTTTGTAGTTCAGGCTGGCCCTGAGCTCACTATGTAACCTAGGCAAGCATCGAACTCAGCAATCCTTCTGCCTCTGCCTCCCGGGTGCTAGGATGATAGGCTTGAACCACCACTTCTGGTACTGTGGTATGTGGTACTGATAGCTCACGCTATTGTTATATGTGGTTACTGGGGATCAAACCAGAGACCTTGCACTTCTTAGGCAGGTGCTGGAATTACTGAGCTAAATCTCTGGCCCCTCTTTAACAGTTTTAACAGTGAGCTACCAGGGGGCACCAAGAGAGACCCCCGTGGAGCGTCCCATCTGAACCCTTAGCTTCTGCCTCCCTCCAAAGCAGCCCTCCAGGGAGAATCCAGGTGCATGTATTTGGGAGGTATTTTCAGGAAGTGCCACCATGCCCGGTACTGTTGTCTGCAGTTAGCAGGAATCAAACCAGGGACACTTGCTAGGCAGGCGCTGGAACCACTGAGCCAAATCTCCGGCTTTCTTTCATTTTAATATAAGTTATCCTATCTTTTTGCCAATCTAGCTAAAAGCATATCAGTTTTATCAATTATTTTCAAAGAACCAACTTGCACTTGTTTTTTCTTTTCACTGATTTCTCCTCTTTTTTTAATTCCTTTATTATATCTACTTTGCATTTATTACTTTTTTTTTTTAGTCTTCCAAGATAGAACCTAGGTCACTGATTTTAGACCTTTCTTCTGTTCTGTTTAATTATTTAAATTATTAACTAAATTATTTAAAGCATATTTTGCTTTGGCTTTGGCACAATCCCACAATTTTTTATAAGCTAAATTTCCATATAATGCAATTCAAAACATATTCTGATTTCTGTCATGATTTTTTCTTTGTTCCATGTCTACATATACAGGATTTTCCTAGACAGCTGTTATTATGTTCTAATTTAACTGCACTGTAGTTAGAGAACATGTTTTGATTTTAATCACTTTAAATTCATTAGCTCACTTTATGGCCCAGAATATGGTCTATCTTGATAAATGTTCCATCAGCACTTGAAAAGGCTATATGCTGTACCTGTCTGATATGATGTTCTATGAGGTTCAATTAGGTCAAAGGAATTGATGATCTTAATTCAGTTCTTACTAAAGATACTGATTATATTGTCCAATCCTATCAATTACTCAGAAAGGCATACTATAAAGCCATATTTGATGTTTATCTCTTCCTTTAACTTTATTAATTTTTATCTAATGTATTTTGAAGCTATTAGGCACAAACACATTTGTGATTGGTATATATTTCTTAAGAATTGAACTGTTTACCATTATGAAATATCTTCCTTATTGCTAATAATATTCTCTATCTTTAAAACTGTTATGATTTATACATGTGCTCATGTGCTCACAGGTGGGACTTTTCAGAGATAGCTGTATCTAGTGTGTGTGGATTAAGGGTGTGTGAATCTAAAGATGTGATAACTAAATTAGTCCACTGATTGGACTAACGATTGGTTTAGCATAGTCTGAGTCTGCAAAATCCACTCTGGGTGTGCACGGGACCACACAAAAGGCATTTAACATGGATAGGATAAAAGAGAAAAGAAAGTCTGCCTCTATTGCTGCCTCCTACCTGCTCTGCCATGGACTGTTTCTCCTCTGATATATCCATTTGCCATGCTACTCTGTCTTCAAACTAGCCAATTATGGACTGAAACTTTTACTAACTGTGAGCCAAAACAAACATTTTCTCCTGTAACTCATGGGTATTGGCTGTTTGCCTCAGCAACAATAAAAATAACTAGACAACAACCAAAAATGATGTAGATGTTATGGCCTATATAATTTTCCATCCATTTACTTTCAATCTATTTTTGTCTTTATATTTAAAGCATGTCTCCTATAAGCATCTCATATTTAGGTCTTTATATCCATTCTTATAATATTTTCCTTCTAATGGAGTACTTAGCCTATTCATGTTAATGTAATTATTAAAAGGTGTATAATGTGATGTAATATTATACATGTTTGTTCCCTTTATGTTTTGTTACATTTCTTTTCTTCCTTGTTTTGGATTAAAAAGTTCTTTAGACTTCCATTTTAATTTATTGTCAATCTTATTTTTGAACATTGTCTTAGTTATTCTTGACCACTTTTCCCTAAGAAGCTTACTAATTATCTGGCTGATCTTCTCCAGCCCAACCATCACACACACAAAAACATTAAAGATAATCTTGCCAGGATTAGGTGCAAATTGGATTATATTTATAAATTATTCTGAGAAGAAATTTATCTCTATAATAATTTCTTCCTATACTTCAGTATCTGTGTATAAACATTTTTAGTACTTTTGTAGTTTTCTTTATTCAAAATGTACTTGCATTCTGTTACAATTATGTAAGAGTTATTTTACATTCATGTTGTGAATGAAAATTTAGTAACTATTTAATAAATATTTCTTTATGTTTAGTATACCCCTGGAAGAATTGTTTTTGAAATAAGTATTTCAATAAAAACAACATAAAATTTGAAGACATGAGGGCTGGAGGATTAGCTCAGTGGTTCCCACGCCTGCCCCAAAAGTGCAAGGTCCTGAGTTCGATCCCCGGTAACCACATACAATGCTGGGCGTGGAGACTCACGCCCACCAGCAATCAACCAGCAATCAGTAGCACATACCACAGTGCCAGGCGTGGTGGCTCACACCTGTAATCCCAGCACTCAGGAGGCAGAGACAGGAGGATTGCTGAGTTTGAGGCTTGCCTGGGCTCCATAGTGAGCTCAGAGGTAGCCTGAACTACAAAGTGAGACCCTGTCTCAAAAAAAAATTTTTTTTGAAGACATGAAAAGATATTCTAAATATCAATAAATTTAGTTTAAACAATGTAGTATATTAGGAATATATAATAAAAATTGTAATGCATATAAAATGGCTAAATATAGCTAATTTAAACAAACTAATAATACAATATTTATACTACATTGTTATTAAGTGTTTGCTACTTTCCTAAGTGCTTTATGTATATAAACTCATTTCATATTAACAAACCCTATGGTAATAAGTATTATTATTTCTATGTTACAGATACAAAAAACAGTTACTCGGTATCCCATATACAGTACATACCCAAGTAATCTGGCTTCTAAGTCTAGTTTTAATCACTATAGTACACTGTTTCTACTTTTCAAATAAAGATGCCTTAATTGCTGGGTTTATTGACTAGATACGGAAGTAAGCATTTTACCATGATTTATATCAATGAACTGTAGAAAATCAGAAGGAAATTCTTTAAATCATTCAAGATTAAACAACGTGGTATTGCCATGTGCATACATGTGATTGAAAAAATTAACTTGTGGTAGTTGAAGTTGATTGAGAATACATAAGTTTGTTTTCACACTGAGGACAGAATTTGAGTTTAGAACTTCAACACATTAATTACAAAACCAAATTCATTTTAAACTGCCTTTAATAGCATTTTAAATTTGCCTCATCTTGAATATTCAAGGAAAAAAATGTGAATTCGGGGTATCTGAAGTTAAGAACAAAAATAGGGAACTCTGTTCTACTTTTAAAACCCAAGTGTGTGTGTGTGTCCGTCCATTTGTGTGTGGGGTGGGATAAAACTCAGGGTTTCACATACTCTAAACAAGCACTTGACCACTGAGCTATATCCCTAGCTTAACAGTCAAAATTTTTTTAATTGCTGCTGTTAGGACTCTGTGTCTCAAGAAAGTCTGGTACTAAGAACTAAAATTACCCAAGGTTCTAACATACAATTTTTAGAAATAAAACTTTAGCTTCTCATTTTACCTGATCTGATGACATTTCTGAACCAAATACAGAAGAATCAAATAAATTCAATCCAGGTGATCTAGAATTATAACTCATAAGAAATGAAAATCCAGAAGATTCCGTTTGTGATTGACCTCCAGGTACTGCATTTTTATCTCTGTTATAGAGAGATTTTAAAAATCATCAAAGTCTTATAAATCTATTGTTAAACCCCGCAGAATGCTAAGCACCAAAATTAATAGCAGAGAAGTAAAAATTAGCAAAGTAGGGAAAGACCAGAAGTAATTACTGAAGTGACAAAGCTATGGAGAAAGAGTAATTTGCGTGCAGAATAATGCAAGAAAATATTTTTGGAGATAATGACTACTTACTAAGAATATAGTATCTCATTGATGGTAAAAAGAAAAGGAAACAATGCTTGTGTATATAGGTGTGGGGGGAGGTAAGGTGGGTAGGAGAGGGGGAAAAATAAGAATTAAGTTGTGTCATATACTGGTACAAATTCTCAATGTGGAGTGTAATGGTGATGTGTATATATAATGTACCAATAAAATGTAAAAAAAGAATGTATTATCAGGCACTGTTTAATTATTACAACTTATTTATTCTTCATAATAATGCTATGAAGTACATACTATCTTACAGGAGAGAAGTTGCCATTTTACAGTATATTTTATATAAATTTCACAGTAAAACTTTCTGAAACACAGAAAGATTAAGTGATTTGCTCAAAAGAGTTTAAGTGCCAAGAGTTGACATTTGAATGTAGCAACCTAGATTCAAAGTTTAAGCTCTTAATCCTGATAATGTCTTCAAGATCTTGAAATCTAATTACAAGATGTGTCTTAGATGAGAAGCCAGGCTTTACAGAGTTTTATGTAAGAGTTAAAACTATAAAATGCAAATAAGTAATTAGACAAGTACATGACTCAATGGTTAGAAAGTATAGATTCTATAGCCAGAACTGTTTGGGTTTAAATCTCAACTCTAACACCGACTAGTTGTAATTACTTATGATTCTGTCTCATCTATAAAGTTATTAATGTACCTATAATTCATAAGATTGTGAATATTAAATGAGTAATATTTATAAAATATCTGGAAAAGTGGTTCACATATAGTGTTCCATAAGTGTTTTCAAAATATAATAGTGGCTGGAGAGTAGCTCATAGAGTGTGACAGTAGCTGGAGTGGGTCCAAGGATTCGGTTTCAATCCCCTGCACCAAATGAATGAATGGCTGAGTGAATATATGTCTGACTGCCCTATATCTATGGCCATAAGCAAGTCTCTTAATTTAGAGATCATGATTTTCTCATCCAGGGAGAGAGGTTTTAGCATGTAAGTTGACATTCTTTTACAGTTCTCAGGTTTAATGATGATTTCCATGTTGAACATGATAAGCTTAAAATAAAGCATAGGAGTTACATATAAAATTTACTAGCAACTTAAAGTACAAAAATAGAATACAAGTGAGATTCCTGATGACTTCATCTGTTTGACATAGTCTGTCAAGAAACCTGAGGGGTCAGTGTGAAGAAAGAGACTGAACTAATTTAAAAGGTTGAATATAACACAATTTTCTTGGCTACAAACCAAAAATCTATGGTTCCCAAAGCTAAATATTCGTGTTAGAGATATTTAAGTGTAGAGTTTGCTTAGCATAATGGCAGTTCTTGCTTTAGACACTACAATACATGAAACACTGACTGCTGGAACATTCATTATTCAGTGGTAAGTCCACAGTCTACCGTATGTGACAGTAGCTCTTTAGCATAACATTTAAAACTTTTCCATAGTTTTCATATGCTTTGGGAAATCAAACCTATATATTATTTCAGTGCATAAGAACTCAGTATATACATTGTCTTCAGCTATTGCTGCAGAAAGGTAAGATGCTCTATGAAACAGAAAGAGAAAAACATTAATGACTTCAAATATAGTAAGAGATACATGAAAGTTCATTATAAAAATGTCTCCCTTACAGCCTCAGATATTCTACATGGAAAAAATTTTAAAGTTACAGGTACTAGGTGTTTTAATAGTCATATAAATTGTTTATGGAAATCAATGTATAGATAATTATAATTTTTTCTTAAAATCTTACATTTGAAATGAGGGAGTTTTAGAGTGCTGCATTTTTTCCAAAGATTCAGGTGTCTTTATAGCTTCAGGAGTTCTTAAAAATAAAGGAATGCCAGGAGTGTGAGGATAATCTACAGCCATTTCTTCTACTTTGTCATTTTTATTTTCTATTGACTTTCCAAGTGTTTCTGTACATATATCCTGCAAATTCAAAAGTACCATAAAATGGTAAAACTGAATATTACTGCATTAATAAAATTGTATATGTGAAAAAAATAAGGGAGGAAGCATAATCTTATTTCACAATTAAGTAAAACAAGAATAATTGGTGAACTGATACTAAAATATATATTGAAAAAATAGAAAAATAATTTTTTTAGGGGCCAATGATTTAGCTCAGTGATTCCAGTGTCTGCCTCACAACTGCAAATTCATGAGTACCAAAGTAATAACAATTATTATTTTTAATTATCTTATTTTTCTTCTCAGCTCCATTTTTCTTGCTTCTATCTGAAAAAAGTGAATGTCAATTGAAGCATACTGAAATTGCTAAAGAAAGATATTTAGGAATAAATTTTCTTTTTAAAATTCCCACACTATACCCTCAGTGAAGAATTATACATGCTACTTCCTTGAAAGAACAAAGTCATTACTCTTGTTTGTCTGTGCTATAGTTTGGGCTTGAACATCCCCTAAGGACCCCTGTGGTACAGCCTTGATCTTCAACACGGCATTTTGGGAAGTGGCAGAAACTTTAAAGAGGTGGGGCCTAGTGAGAGGTGTTTAGGTTATAGAGGCCAATCTGGCAAGGGGACTCTGTTTATCACTTGCCAGCCACAAAGTAAGTTGTTTTGTTCCACCACACACTGTTACCATGAGGCACCACCGCAAGTCCAAAGCAATGGGGCCAACCAATTATAGCTTGAAACCACTGCCAAGTAAACCATCTCTCTTTATAAGTTCATTATGCCAGGCAATTGTCATTTTAGATCATTGCAACAAAGAGATGACTAACACAATTTATTATGTTTTTAGTAGCGAGGGTAAACTTGATATACACTGCTGACATCTGCCATCATTAAAGCTTCCACCGTTCAAGAACACTTTCAAGGCAATTACTGGTTTTCAGTTAGCAAGGCACATCATTCAATCCTACCAAACATGAGACCATGTGGTCTCATGTGTTAGTGAAAACTTTTTTGTATATTTCATGTAACCTGTGGTTTCATTTTTAAATCTGAAAAATATAATCTGTAACTCTCTTGAATCCTGATTACCCACCTACTAATGTCTTATGTAACTAGGTTGTATTAACTCTGAAATTGAAATAGACATGATAATTTTAAACCAGAATGTTTTGCTTAGAAGTTTCAAGTCAAGCATTTTACTTACTTGCAAAGTATGTTTTGATTCTCTTATTTGTCTTCTCATCCTTTTATCTTCACATTCAGCATGTTTGTTACATAAAAACAATTTTTCTTTTTGTAATTCTATTGTAAAATAAAATTTTGACCTTATGAAATTTAAGTGTGTAAACCTATAATAATGGCAATTTCAGATACAAATAAGACAATAAAACATAATATAAAGTTTTTAAAAATTATAGAGAACACTCAAATATCCATCACCCAAATAAAGAAATAGGCCATCAAGAACACTCAAAAATGTCTCATTTCCTCCATGTCCTTCTCTCCAGAGATAATCCTTATCCTTATTTTTGTGATAATCATTTCCTAATTTGTTTTATATGGCTTTATTATCTAAGAAATGTGTCTTATTTGTCCTATTTTAAACAGTTATTGTGTTAGAATTGTGAGCATATATGTGCTCTCATATATTGCTTTTTCTGTTTAGTGTGCACTCACAAGATTCATCAATATTATTGTATGCAGACAGTTTTCCTAATGATTTAAGGATTCCATTGTGCAAACACTATATACAATATCTAGCATTTTATTGTAAATGGACATTGTTGAAACCAGTATAACTTTCTAGTATAACAGGCTTTTACACATGTACTTGTATAGATGTATTTCTCTATGTATATCCATGTAGGGATGGAATTATGTGATCCAGTGTACGTGTATGCCCCGAAACTAGATGCTTAGCTCTGTTCCAAAGTATTTAAGAATAAATGAATCAAAGAGTTGGTTCTTACTGATTAAATAAGATAGACAAACCCTTAGCCACCTTATCAAAAGAAGAAAAAAGTCAAATCCATGGAATTAGGAATGAAAATGGTGAAATCACAATGGATCTCACAGAAATCCAATAGTTTATTAGTATCTACTTTGAGAACCTATATTCTAACAAGATAGAAAATTCAGAAGAAATAGATTCCTATACATATATGAATTACCAGAACTGAATTGAGAAGATAGAAAAATTCTAAATAGCAGTTAATGAAGTTGAAAAAATTTTTTAAATTAAAGGGTAAGACAGGGGCATTTAACTGATTTGAAGTAACACTACAAAGCTACTGTGATGTAAAAAAAAAACCACAGACAACCTTGTATTGACAAAACAAAACCAGACACAATATCATTAGAATAGAATAGAACATGTAAAAACAACTCCATGCACACTCAGCTTTTTTTTTTTTTTTTTTTTTTTTGCTTTTTGGAGACAGGGTCTCACTGTAGTTCAGGCTGGTCCTGAGCTCACTATGGAGCCCAGGCAAGCCGCCGCGAACTCAGCAATCCTCCTGTCTCTGCCTCCCGAGTGCTGGGATGACAGGCGTGAGCCACCACGTCCGGCATTGTGGTATGCGGTGTTGGTTGTTGGTGGGCGTGTCTCCACGCCCAGCATCGTATGTGGTTACCGGGGATTGAACTCAGGTCCTTGCGCTTGTGAGGCAGGTGCCGGAACCACTGAGCTAACCCTCCGGCCCTTTTTTTTTTTTTTTTTGAGAAAGGTTCTCGCTTTGTAATTCAAACTGGCCCTGAGCTCACTATGTAGCCCAGGCAAGCCTCGAACTCAGCAATCCTCCTGACTCTGCCTCTCGAATGCTGGGATGACAGGCATGAGCCACCATGCCTGGCATTGTGGTGTGTGGTACTGATTGCCGGTGGGTATGAGTCACCACACCTGGTATTGTTGTGTGGTTACCGGGGATCGAACTAGGGACCTTGCACTTGCTGAGCAGGTGCCAGAACCACTAAGCTAAATCTCCGGCCTCTGTAACTATTTTTGATGAATTTTTGTACTATAAATATACCCTTTGGCTTGGGGACTCTCTCTTTTTATGGTATCTTTTGATAAAAGGAAATTTAATGTTAATATAGCCAAATTTATCAATTATTCTATTACTGAACTTTTGTTTAAGAAATTCTGATATTGTAAAGATGTTTTTTCATTTGATCTTCTGAAAGCTTTAGAATTTTTACCTCTTGCATTTAAGTCATAACTATCATTTTTACCACGTACTAATTTCTTAGAATCATAGGTTTAAAAATTACTGAAAAAAATCCTCATTTCTTTCAAAATAAATATATGCACCATATATACTCAAGTAGGATGGTACCAGTCATACATATTGCACAATTATTTCAGTGTTGAGGCATAGTGTTCCTGGAGAACAGCTATTTCTCCTTGTCTAACACTATCAGTTTGGCATAGATAGGGGCCTCTAAACAGCTGGGACAGATCACCTGTACAGATTAAGTTTTTCTCTTAGAAGAAACCCGAGAGTCTATTCATCTGTGTGGAATAAGCATATTGTGCTGGGCTATATATAATTTTCATGACAGAATGAAGCATTTCTTAAGTTTCAAAATAAAATCCAATAAGATCAGAAGAGGTGAAGACTTCTTTATGACATATTGTGCCTTACTAAATTATCAAAATATGTGTGTGTTGCCGGGCGTGGTGGCTCGTGCCTGTAATCCCAGCACTCGGGAGGCAGAGACAGGAGGATTGCTGCATTCGAGGCTTGCCTGGACTACATAGTGAGCTCAGGGCCAGCCTGAACTACAAAGCAAGACCCTGTTTCAAAAAAAAAAATACGTGTGTGATATGATATATATTGTGTATGTTTATATATTCATGCATTCATTCATATATACATATATATGATATATGTGTTTATATATTCATTCATTCATATATACATATATATGTGTATGTGTATATATATATATATAATTAGTTTCCAAGAATATGTGAAAGCTCCAACAACTAGAAGATTGTGATTATAAATTCTGAGATTTTATTCAAAGAAAATAGTCAACGATAGTAAGTGATTAGTGAAAGACAATATACTAACAGTATACTAACAGAATACTAACAGTATTTATGATAAAGAGAAGAATTATAAACAATATTCAGAGAGAGTAGATACATAAACTATGACATAGCCACACAAGGAACATTACATAGTCATCATAAATAACTAATGACAGGAAGATAATCTTAATGTTTATCAAATAGGAAGAAAGATAAAATTAAGTGTCTAGTCAGATTCAAATTTGGGAGGAAAATACCAAAACATGTATATGCACAAAAAAGACTAAAAGAATATGCACCAATATTCATGTTGTCATATGTCTGAATGGAAATATGATTTTCCTTTATTTGTCTTTGTTTTCCAAATTTTCTACAGTAAAATGTATTCATTTTATATTTAGGACAAATTTATTTTAAAGTTAGGCATGCAAAATCATTTAACATGAAAGGCAAACAATCCAAATAATTTATCTGAATAAAAAAACATATAATTTGCTACTCTTAGGAAAAATACAAGCAAATACCTGTATGTCCTTTTTTAAGCCACTCATTGTAATTTGATTGTTTCTGTGGATTCAATCTAAAATGAAATAAATAGTTTTCCATTATTTTTTTCAGTTGACATTAATAAATTATTTCAGAAATTAAAATTTTGTGGTGGTGCTAGGCTTCAAACCCAAGGTGTACCACATGTAGGTCAGCACTCTACCTCTGAAGTACACTCCCAGCCCCTGTACATTTTGCATTACAAAGTTACCTTAATTGCATAAAATTGTGTGCACTTTTAATAGCTGTAACATGTGAATGGTTATTCAGATCAGAGGCATTAGATACCTGAAAGAAAGAAATTAGGCATTAAAAATCACTAATAAAACAATAAACATTTGCCACAGACACTCAAAGTACTCATTACATTAACACTTCATTATCATCACCATCATTATCAACATCTACAAACTTTAACTGAAACCACTATACACAAACATAAAGTCAAACACTGGGAAACAAAAAATATTGCTCAGGGCCAGAGATTTAGCTCAGTGGTTCCGGTGCCTGCCTATAAAGTACAAGGTCCCTGGTTTGATCCCGGCAATCACATACAACAACAATGCTGGGCGTGGTGACTCACAAACACCAGCAATCAGTACCACACCCCACAATGCTGGGCATGGTGGCTCACGCCTGTAATCCCAGCACTCAGACGTAGGAGGATTGCTGAGTTCGAGGCTTTGCCTGGGCTACATAGTGAGCTCAGGGCCAGCCTGAACTACAAAGCAAGACCCTGTCTCAAAAAAAAAAAAAAAATTGCTCAATATTCTCAAGGGACTTGATTTTTTTTTTTTTTGCCAAGTATAACTACCTGTGCTAGTATTTTTATAGTTAAGGTAAATATATTAGTCATTTTCCCATCTCTGTGGTAAAATACCTAATATTCACAATGTAAAGGAGAAGAGGTTTATTTTGGCTCACAGTTTCAATGGATTCAGTCAGTGGTTGGACAGCACCAAGGCACCAAAAAGGCCCCACCTCCAAACACCACAGACAGGTATGAACTCATCAATGGACTTATCCACTGATAAGCATAGTATCTCTCATGAGCCAATCACCTCAAAAAGTCCCACTTCTGAACATGAGACTTTTGGAGGCCATTTTAGACCTAAACCATAATATTCTAACCCCAGTCCCCAAAAGGCTCAAGTCTATCTCAAAGGCAGAGTATCTCTAAAATTAGTCACTGAAGTTTTAACAATTCAGCACTGCCGAAAAGTACAAGTCTAAAGTTTCCTCTGAGAATCAAAGCAAACTCTTAGCTGTAATCCTTTGTAAAAATAAAAAAGAAAATTAAATTATTCCAAGATATAATGGGAAGGGGTAAATATTCTCATTTTCAAAAGGTAAGTATAGGGGATAGAAAGGAATCACACTGAAGAAAGAATGAAAATTAGCAAGGCAAGCATTAAATCCAGTAGTTCTGTATCCAGAAGCCAGGACAAGTTGTGGTATGATGCAAGTTCCAGAGAGCTGGGCTGGTTGCATGTCCTTTCTCTTGGACCAGCTCCATACCTGCTTAGGGTTTTTCTCACTGACATTCCACGTTCATGAGATCATCAACCAGGATTTCCACTCCATCTTTGGGTACACAGTTTCATGTGTCATGCTCTTTGGGAGCACACTGCCTGGTCTTCCAGGACTCTGAAATCTGAATCTAAGCATCCCTAACCCCACAACTCTTATATTCTGCATGTCTGAAAAACCAGTATCACACAGATGATGCCAAAGTTTATAGCTGGCTTGAGCGGTCTTAGCCCCTTGGGTCAAGGCTGCAGAGATGACTAAACTCTGGATGGTTGAACTTTAGGAAAAACTACTGTATTCCTGAATGCGCAGGATGCCCTTGGGCTATCTTTGCAAAGCAAAATCTTTTAAAGGAAATTTAACTCTTTACACACTTGAACATGCAAAGGGTAGGATACAGCCAATTCTTTCACATAAACTCTTCAATTATCCTGATATAAAGTACTTGACTTCTTTTTAATGCTAGTCTTTTCAGCAACCACATTCTCCTTTGTTTCATTTATGATAACTTCTTTCTAGCAAACTCCTACATGCTTTTGCTCTCTCTTCCTGATTTTCACTATCAATCTAGCTGAAAGCACCCAGAAGATAGGACTGCCTTGAAATTTGTTTTGCTAGATTAATTAGCCCATCATCTTTAATCTCAGTCTCCTGTAATGTCTCAGGACATAGGCAAAATGAAAACAAATCTTTTGCCAAAGTGAACACACAAGGCCTCTGGTCCAACTGGCAATGGAGAAATTTCCTGAGCCAGCCCTTAACTGCCAACATTCCTATAAGCATTCTGGTCTTCTGTTCTCTGACCAGAATCACATATCAGGTTCTGTCTACAGAATTCTAAGACTTCTGTAGTTTTTATTTCCAAACTTTTCCAGACCTCCTCTATAAACCAGTTTCAAAGCTTCTAAACTACACAGTCAAGTACAACCCTATAAATGACTCCATTCCTGGTACTTACTTTCTGTATTATCCAGCTTTCCATCACTGGAACAAAACACCTGACACTTCCAATTTAAAGGAGGAGAGGTTTATATTGACTCAGAGTTTTAATAGGTTCAGACCACAGCTGGCTAGATTCAAGGGAGAATCCAAATTATCGAAGGGGAAGGCAGAGAGGTAAAGGATTCACCCCATCGAAGCCAGTTCGACATCACAGATGTGAACTACCTCATCTGACCAGCCCTCACCTCCAAACAGCACAGCCAACTATGAATTTATCAATGGATTAATCCATTCACTTAGTATCATGTTCCTTTTTGTCTCTAAAAAGCTGCAGTGCTGAAGACTTTTAGGGCACATTTTAAATCTAAACCATAAAAGTAAAACTTTGAAATTTTATCCTATCTATATTCATGACTAATCAAAGGAATTGTACTATTTTCTCAATTCATTATTAACTTCTGTATTCCTCTATTTTACATAACCTCCCAAACTGAATATAGGAAAGCAAAACAAATGAAAAGGTCAAAGCCTAAACATCATTTTTATATAATTATGAAAGAGCTACCTGGAGGACACACTAATAAGTGAAATATATAGATTACAGATATGCAAATACTGGATCTTTTCTTTGATATGAGCACCTGTAAATGTAAATGAGTTCTAGAATGTATGATAGTTTATGTAACATAGGCAATTTCCAAAGGGAATTTGGTGTGGGAACATAATGAGGGGAAGGAATAAATATGATTTCTAAAGAAAATTAAAGAGCATGTATATAAGGGGTGGGTGGGTAGGGACGTAGGTAAAAATGAGCATTAATTTGTGTCATATACTGGTACAAATTTCCCAATGTTGTGCATGATTGTGATCTGTATATAAAATGTACCAATAAAGAATTAAATTTTAAAAAGAGCTTATATTTCATTATTAACTTTAAGGAATTTAATATCAATACCTAAACTACAACAGCTTTTTATTTTTTTTTGAGACCAGATCTCGCTTTGTAGTTCAGGCTGGCCCCGAGCTCACTATGTAGCTCAGGCAAGCCTCCAACTCAGCAATCCTCCTGTGTCTGCCTCCTGAATGCTGGGATTATAGGCTTGAGCCACCAAGCCTGGCATCTTTGGTTTGTGGTACTGATTGCCAGTAGGCATGAGCCACCATGCCCGGTATTGTTCCATGTGGTTACCAGGGATCAAAGCAGGGACCTTGCACTTGCTAGGCACCACCATAACCACTGAGCTAAATCTTCAGCCCAGTCTGGGTCATTTTGCTTAGTGACCATCTTCACATACATACTTTTCCTGCAAATGACAAAATTTTTATTCTTCTTTATGGCTGAGTATTACTTCATTGTGTACATATACATTTTGTTTATTCATTCAGCTGCTGATGGGCACCTAAAATAATTCCATATATTGGCAATTGTGGATTGTGAATTGTACTTCAATAAACGTGGCTATGCAGATATCTCTATAACATTCCAACTTTAACTCCTTTAGGTATATACCAAGGAGAAGGATAGGTCAATCAAATGATAGCTTTATTAACTTTTTAGGTATTTTGATTCTGAATTTCACAGTGGCCTTACTGGTTTATAATCTTATCAGTAGTATAGAAGGCTTCCTGGGCCAGAGGGTTAGCTCAGTGGTTCCGGTGCCTGCCTCCCAAGTGCAAGGTCCCGAGTTTGATCCCCGGTAACCACATACAATGCTGGGTGTGGAGACTCACGCCCACCAATAATCAATACCACATACCACAGTGCCAGGTGTGGTGGCTCATGCCTGTAATCTCAGCACTCGGGAGGCAGAGACAGGAGGATTGCTGAGTTCAAGGCTTGCCTGGGCTACATAGTGAGCTCAGAGCCAGCCTGAACAAGAAAGCGAGACCCTGTCTCAAAAAAAAAAAAAAAGAAGGCTTCTTTCTCCCTTCCTCTCCACCAGCTTTTATTGGTTTCTGTGCTCTTAATTATAGTCATTCTAACTGGGTTAGATGGAACTGTCAGTGTACTTCTTTTCTAAGTATTAATACAAACATTTTGGGGGGATTTTTTGGTCTTTGTGATTTATTTACTTATTTATTTATTTTAGGGATTGAACTGGGGACCTTGTACTTGTGAGGTGGGAGCAATGCAG
>PVIC010036584.1:0-11900 GCA_004025085.1 Thryonomys swinderianus
GAATTCACTATGTAGTCCAGACTGACCTTGAACTCCTAGCAATCCTCTTGCCTCAGCCTTTCAAGTGCTGAGATAATAGACATGTGCCACCACACCCTGCATAATTTTTAAATTAGAAATATTTTTTGAAAGAGTAGCTGTTACACTATGCCAATTTGTTTTCAAATAGTCTTGAATTCTTTCATAAGTGTCTAAGCCAAAATAATACAGTATTACAGAGCCAGGGTAGTAATTCTTTTCTCAGAACATTAACATGAGGGTTTCTCTAAATGGAATAATACTAATAGAGAGACATGAGCTTTCATGATGTGAAAAAAATAGTATACTTCCCAAGTATAGTGCAGTCTATATTGCACATTAATCAGAATCTTCTAGGAGGGTATTTTGTAAAATGAGTAAATAATTTTGATCAATCTCATCCAGAATAATCGAGGCTTGAATGTTAATAGACTCCATGAAAGACAGCAAAACCTCACCCTGGATCAAGTCCAAGTCTAAGTGTAGCGGCCTAAATTCTTCACAGCTCAAGGCTTGGAAAACTGTTAGGAATGAAAAGATGTGGCCAGGATGGTTGAGCAAGGGTAGGCTCACCCTCAGTTTGGAAGAATTACTGAGGGCAGCTGTACTCCGGAGGCCTGGGGCTCTGCTTCATTCATGTGCCTCCATTCGTCCTTGGTGCACAGTCTCTGGCACTGTTATCTGATGAGCAACTCCAGCATTATAGAGGGAAAATGTTCCTTGTGCAATTTGAGGCATATGTTTTAAGGGATAACAGTTGAGCAATTAATTTAGTGACCTGCAGAGGAACTTTAGATAGAGTTGCACAAAAGGCCCTTCCTACTATTGTTCAGCCCAATATTCAAACTTAACAGTTTTCAGTATTTTTTTTTTCCTGAAATAAGATTGAAAATCATATTGTACATTATGGAGCCAAAACACAATTTATGTTAAATCCATCTCTTATAAGTTTCCACTGTAAATTGTCAGAAGATGTTAAATTAGGTAGTTAATGTGCCTCTCCTTTTGGTGCTGAAGGCCCTAATGGATCTTTTAAGGACCTGGGATGGAGGGCATGTGTGGAAATGCTCTTTGTGGTAGCTTTTCTCTGGGTTTAATTTGCACTGCAAACAATGAGCACATTCTTATTATGCTTTCCCTGAGAAAGCTGAAATGAAATTGTAGCAGTGTGTTTAAAGTGAACCATATTTAAGCAATTTGAATAAAGATAAATAATGATTTTTGGCCAATCTAAAAAGCATGCATAGTCACAGTGACATAGGTATTCTTATTTATTTGTGGATAACAGAAAATTCTTTTTTTGATATATTTTGTCCTGCGGGATAGCTTTATACTGGAAGTTTGAAGTTATCTCTAAGGAAAATATTTTTTTAAAAATTCTTTATCACTTGCACTCATATTGTGCAGTGACAAACATCTTGGATCCTTGTTAATAGCCATATTTTTAATATTCACTTTTTGGCAAAACGTCTGAGACAATTTTTCCAATAGAAAGGTATGTTTGTTTTATTTTAAAATAATCAGCATTGATAGTATTGATTATCTAAAATGTAACACGTTCAAAATGATCCATAGTATAAAAACAAGACGGTAAATTCCTTTCACTTTAAGAGCTTGCGATTCAGCTGACACACATGTAGGCCTTGAGACAGGCGAGGCAGCTGCAGCTTTAGGCAGTTGCCCTGAGAAGAGCAGGAAGTGACGCTGCAGCTGCCCAAGGAACCAACTGACTTCAGGAAAGAAGCGATGCGACATTTTTTTACTAAATCCCAGTAACAAAGAAGTTCTTGGGATCTTTACTTCTTAATTCTGCAAGCCTTAAACTTGAAACAGATATTTGGTGAAAATACTCAGAAATAAGGGGGAAAAAAAGAAACAAAGGAAAAAGAGAGAAACGGTGCTTAACACAATACACAGGAGCTCTGTACCTGGTTATGGTAAAATGATTTGGTTTTAGGAGCTCCCTTGCTCTCCCCTCCCAGTGAACATCTTGGTTAATGTTTTAGAAATGGAAAGGTAGAAATGTGCTTGGCATGGGTACTAAATCAGTCTTGATTTAGAGTTTTTAATCTAGAAATTCTTTAATCTCTATTGTCCCTGGTTTCATATTGTACCCTTGGCGAAACCAGAAAATTAAAAAGGGATACTAAGAAAATCCTACCATTTTAGCCACCAAGACTAAAAATTTTATGTTCTCCCTGGCCTTAGTTGTAATGCATTTGGATTATAAATAAAGTTTAATTTGATTTTCAGTACCAATATCATTAAGAGGCATTATTGGAATAAACATTGCACTTATAAAAAGTCTTTATGTTCTACTTGAGCATAATGACAATTAACCAAACACTATTATAATATTCCTATCATTATAAAGAAAGCTTATGAAAGAAAACTGTATAGAATGCATAAATCTGTTATCAATACAGATGACTCCTAATCCCAGCTCTGAAAAGAATATGACCAGCAGGAATGAGGCCAAGGATTCGCTCATCTATCAGTGACAAGAAATCTTGTGGAACAGGAGAAGGGAGTGGAGTTATGGTACTTTTCAGCCAAGACTCCACTCAGTGCCAAAAAAGAAAAACAAAAGTCCCAGGACTCTTTGGGTTAGGAGGTTCAAAATCAGTTTCAAAAAGTTTAAAAATCTGTATAAAAATAGTTTGAGACACCATTTGCCTGTGCAAAGCTGTGTTAGAAGTCCTTCCCAGTGTGGTGGTGGAGCGTAAGTGGTGTTCTTATTTCTCATTACAACAAAGCTAATATTTTTCTTCATCAAGCTACACCTCCAAATACAGCTGTGGAAACCATAACAGGTTGATAGAATTTGCATTTAATGACTAGACATTTTATCATAAAGATTATAAAACTCCATATTAATAAATTCTAGAATAATATAGGGAGAAAAAAAGAAGTGTAGTATATATTAAGTTAAAAATAAAACGCCTGAAAAAATAAAAGACCAGATTTTCATATGTGGTTTGGCATAATAATAATTATTTCTGGCATATATATCAACACAATTAGTCAAAGTAATGAATCATTCAAACTTGAAAAATGTTTCCTATAATGTCATTATGTAGATTGGATAGGATTATCTACTAATAGCTTTAAACTGCTTGAAACATTTTTATCTTTATGAGGAAGAAAAACAGGTTTAATACAGTTTCTTCTTGAAGTGAGATTGAAATATTTTAAATATCCAAAGGCTACATGAATGCATTAATAAATATTTTCTATTTTATCTTATATTGTAAACATTTCAAACAATAATATAATCACTGACCTCTGTTAGAATTGTTATGTACAAGAGCATTCAGTTCAGTTCTTTAGTCCTCTTTCAAGTCAGGTGTGAATAGTATTGTTTTATTACTTACTGAACAGAACTGTTTCTCTCAAACAGGTGTTGGAAAGTAATGACTCCTGACGAGAGTCTTCAGCCAGAGTCTGACGATGGCCTGGCAAATCCCCCCAAGTATTCAGTTGGGGGGTGTGCTATGCTTTAATTTTGGTTGATTACATCATAGCACTAGAGATAGAACTTGAAAAATAGGGGAAAATGACCTTTGCTTAAATTCTCTCCTTTTTACCAACCCATTGAAAATGAGGTGAAAAGTGAGAGGTTGGGAATGGAAGAGGAATAATTTACATGTGCTCTGAACTGAAAATGTGGAATCAGTGAAGCCCAGATTGCTTTCAGAGTGTCGTCTCTTTTGTTTGCTCTCAAATTTAAGTGCACTTGGGAGATTATCTCTTTTGAGGGGGAAGATTATGCGCCTTCTCTAAATATTATTAAGTAGGTTTCAAAAGTATATTTTGTTCAGTTTGAGTAATGAATGAAAAATGTAATTACTTTATTGGAAGCCAAAGATATTTGTATTTACATATGTGTGGAATTTAATTTATATGTATGTAAGTATGTGTGTGTGTGTGTGTGTGTGTGTTCTGTTTGAATTAAATATTATAGGTCTTATTCACTTATAGCTTACCATAAACAAGGTAAGAAATTCTTGGGAATGGATGACTGTATTTTGTTATAATTGAGAAATATAATGGGAAGAAAAAAATGAATGGCCACTTCTCTGGCTGATCAGTGGCCAGCCAGGTTCTGACTTCATTGACACGTTTCATGGAAAGGGTGTTTTAATGAAGGATGGAATTGTAGATAATTCATTCCATGCTGTGAGGTTAACCACAAGCCTCTTAGAAATCACAAAACTTATTACTCTTACAGATGTGCTGGAACTGAAAGCAGAGATTGAAATTCCAAAAGCACTCTAGTTGTTTTTTTTTTTTTTTCTGACCTGATTTTATTATGAGGCATATCCTAGTTAGGTGGCCAGATCTTTAAAAAGCATGTATAGAAATAGAAATAGAAATAGATTTGTCTACTTTTTTTTCTTTCTAGAACATTTCTGTTTTATTGGTGTTCTGGCAGCACAACTGAGCTAATTTCAAAATGGCAAGTGCTGAAAATGTAAATGTATCCTGCATTTTGTGCTGCTTCCTTGCATAATGTTTTTGCTAGGAAGTCACCCCTGGTGTTGCTATTTCTGTCTGTCCTGGAGAATTCCGACTCTCACCTCCTACTTCTGCAAGCTTGGAGTCACCATTATCGCATTAGTAAAGCAGGAAAATAGTTTTAAACACAAAATGCTCCTCTTCAGTCTTCCTATTTTCTGTAACACCTGCACATTCCTCTTTGCAAAGCTGGGTGACCATAATGGTGGTGTGGATAACAGCTTGGCAGTTCTAAACTGGGAAAGGGGATATACTAGAAGTATGCATATAAAAACAGGCAAAAAAGAATACACCTGAGTGTTGAGTGTCAACATTTTAGCCGCAAGGGGAGGGGAACAGAATGAATCCAGACCGAATAGGGAAAGCTGCATCTTGAGGCAGAGCGATTTTTATCATTACTGAATTTGCATAGATTTTCCAGGGTTCAGGACAGAAGTGATGACAGAAGGGAAAGCAAGACCCACACATTTACTTTCCACTGCTTTCACGTCTCCTCTCTATCCTTTGTATCCCTGTATCCCCAAAAGGTCTGCTGATCTAGACCTTTGGAAATGTCTATCCAGCAGGAAGCAGGATAACCTTGGTTGTATTGCAAGTTACCAATCCTGAAAAAATTCTTCAGAAGGAAGGGTGACTGTCAGCCATGAGGAGTTATCATTAGAAAGAGAGGGCAGCACAGCATACCCTTCGCACTAGCATGGTGAAGTACTAAATACTATCTTAATATTGTTTTTTCTTGAAGACATAGGTGCAACCCCGGAGAATTAAAAGCCAGTTTTCTGAGCGATATATAATTTCTTTCCATCTGATAGAGCATAACCTTACAAAAGTGGATTGAGTTATAGATATTTTTAAACTAATTTTTTCAGGCCAACTTCATGACCTGACATTGTGGTGTGGTAACTGAATAACTGAAACATTAGAAGAGCAGATGTAAATAAAACATTATAACCTAACATATTTTGGTTGAGTGATTAAGTGAAATAAAAGACTGATGTGATTGGATATAAGGAGGCTAAACGAACCTGGATGTAGAGTGATATGTTCACTATTTTTTCTATAAATCAACACTTTCTATAAGAGGTTACAGAGAATGTATCTAAAAAGAAATTACGCATTCTTATTTGTGGTACTTATAACTTTTTATTCTTTTTCCTTTAAAGTATCTGTGCTTTCATTTTTTTGAGACAGGGTTTCACTATATTTTTACTATGTTTTCTTGAATTCATTGTGTAACCCAAGTTGGTCTCAAACTCATGGTGATCCTCTTGCCTCAGGCTCCAGGGTGCTGGGATTATAGAGCACCTCCACGCCCAGACTCAAGTGTGTATTTATTTGTGATGAACACTAAACTTAACTGTCTACTTATTGCTTTATAGCAATCACAATGAATTTCCCAGACTATTTTCTTGTGGATGTCTTTTTCAAAGTTTCATCCTTTCCCTATACTTTTAGTACCTCTAATTTATTTTCAGTTTCAAAGAGACCAAAGAAAAAAATCAGAAGACAGTTCCTAAAATCTTGCACCAGTCACTTAACACTCCAACACTTCTGAGCACACCTTCTTCTGGCCTGTTGCTGTGGATATCTTGTCCATATACAAGACAGTAGTAAAATGCCTGTACCGAATCCTTTCATTTGGGTACTCAAAGACCACATCCCAGCAATTCTCCCTTCGCTTGTTTCATCAATTTCTATGGCATTGTTTGACCATTAGAAATATTTTATGTCTTTTAATTAAAAAACATTATTTAACTTCTCCTTCCCTACCCTCTCGGTTTTCCCCCATTTCTGCACTCCCTTTGAGGCAAATTTAACAACAGGGAAGTCTGTATTAACCCTTAGGCTCAGTATTTCATGGACTTGTTTTTTTTTTTCCTCATCCACTCATTCCACAAAAATGAATCTTATCTGAAAACCTTTAATGTCCCTCATTTGCTAAAATACTACAGTCTGTGCTTATTAGTCCATGAAGTCACTAAGTAAGTTGGACTATTCTTTTTTTTTTTGTAGTACTGGGGATCGGACTCAGGCCCTTGTGCATTCAAGTTTGGCACAGTACCACTTGAGCTAAATCCCCAGCACCCAAGTCAGACTATTCTAATGTCACTTCTCCCTGATGTCAAGTGCTGGACACATGTGAATTCTTTGATTCTTTTGCAATGTCTCTTCTTTTGCACATTCCACTCTGCCTGTTACCTCACTGATCCTATCCTCTTCAATAAATTTTCAGAAAAACAAAGATAATTTCTAGGTTTTCAATATAAGATATACTTGATCTTTTTATTAAATGAAAGAGTGTCATTTTGGGTAGATTTAAATTGCAAACATTTGCCAAAATATAGTTAACATGGATTAACTCAACAATGATGGAAAGTTAAGATTTTAAATTTTGGCATGTATTTGATGATCTTAGAAAAAGTTGGTATTGTTTGTTATCCTGTTTACTTTATGATGACTTTAAAAAAAACTGAGTTAAGAAAGCAGGTGAAGTATCCATTTTGACAGAGATTCGTGAAATTAATATATGCATTTCAAGTGAAGTTTCAAATGGGAGCTTCATGAAAATGTGACATATGTTGTTGGTAATATCATTAACAATTTAGGATAAGGAAAATGATCAGTTCAAATGATAGACACTTGGAATTTTGGTCATTTGTAGGAAAGCAAAGCTTTGGCAAATTAACAATATAGTGAAACATTGGGATAAGCTGTAACAGCATAGTACTGGCATGAAACAGACACATGGACCAGTAGAATAAAATAGAAAGTGCAGAGATAATGCCACATATGTATGCTCATTGATTTCCAACAAAGAAACCAAGAGTACACTGTAAAGAAAGAGAAAAAAATTCTCCAACAAATAGTTCTGTGAAATTTGGATATTCTTTTGCAGGCAGAAGATTGAAACCAGGCCCCTAGCTTTCACTATTTAAAAAAAATGATCTCAAAATGTGTTAAAGACTTAATATAAGACTTGAAACTAACAGTTTTGTAGGGCAGTTCTTCCTAATATTGGAATAGACAAGTAGGTTTTGGATATAACCAAAAAAAGAAAAAAGCAACAAAAGCAAAAGTAGATAAAAAGGATTAAAGATAACAAGCTTCTACACACCATAAGAAGTAATCAACACAGCAAATAAATAGCTAATAGAAAAGGAGAAAATATGCACAAGCTCTATATCTAAACAGAGGCTAACATCAAGACCATAGGAGAAGCCTAAATAAATCATTAGCAAATACAACAAGCACACAATCACCAAAAAGAAATGTTATGATTTGAAAT
The DNA here is from genome assembly GCA_004025085.1 of Thryonomys swinderianus. Classification (NCBI taxonomy): domain Eukaryota; kingdom Metazoa; phylum Chordata; class Mammalia; order Rodentia; family Thryonomyidae; genus Thryonomys; species Thryonomys swinderianus. Next base: position 7,823 of record PVIC010036584.1, read on the forward strand.
AGGACAAAGGACCTTAATGGACAATTCTTAAAAGACATACAAATGGCTGATGTGAAGAAAAATTGCTCAACCTTATCAATAATCCAGTGTTACATTTTGGAGCTAAACTATCGCTGGTGATTGGATCATGGGGAGCTAAGCTTTCAGTGGTTTAATCCCCTGATTGCATTGATGTTGGAGTAGACAGGTTGTGGGGTACAGCTGTCCAGGGTGATTCTTGTCCTCATTCCTTCCCTCTCTCTGCTTCCTGCATAATGACTTAGGCACCTTTCCTCTTCCACACTCTTCCACTGGGACATTTCAGCCCTGGAGCTAGTGGATCATAGTCTAAAATTTTTGAAACTGAGAGTCAAAATAAAGCATGTCTTCTTTAAATTGTGTATTTTGGGTGTATTATCACAGCAGTAGAAAAGGGACTACTTCATCAGAGAAAAGCAAATGAAAACTACAATGAAATATCACCTTGATTCATTTACAAAGAGTACTATTCTTAAAATAAGTTAAATTTCTGTAAAGATATGTAAAAAAGAGAATCTTGCATACAAATGGTAAGATGGTAAATTAATATAGGCATTATAGAAAACTGCATGGATGCACCTCAAAAAATTAAAAATAGAATTACAATATTGTCCACAATTACACAACTAGGCTTGTATTAATTCACTGTGTCAAAGAGATATCCATACTTTCAGAAATAGATCATACAAATATATCAACATACACCAGAGTTAAGCTAGATTGTGTTGAATGGATTTGATATTATTTATAATCTTTCATTCAAGAAAAAAGTGCATGTTCTCTCATTAGCCAACAGAACTTTCTCCAAAATTATTCCTATCTCAGGTCACAAATCAAGTTTCATAAAATACAAAAGAATTCAGATAATTATATGCATTACCTCAGGCCACATGGGAATCAAAGAAGAAATCAATAATTAAGGAAGCCATAGAAGCCATACAAAAACATTGGGACTGTATAATACCCTCATGATTGATCAGTGGGTCTCTCTAGAAATCAGGGAGAAAAATTAGATACTGTTAAAGTTCAGAGGATTACCTTGTGTTTTAATAATTTGTAGAATCTAAAAATGAGTAAATTCCAAGACATGCATGATCTACCAAAATTGAAGCAAGAAGATATTAAAATATTTAAATGGATCAGTAGCAAGCAATAGATTGACACAGTATTTAAATCTCTATCAGTTAGGAAAATCCCAGAACGTGATGGATTTAGTACAGAACTTTATCAGATCCTTCAGATAAAATGTAACACCAATACTTCTCAAACTCTTCCCATGAAATGAAAAGCAGGAAATGCATCAGTTTCATTCTATAAAACCAGCATTACCCAGATAGCGAAACTTATAAAGATGCAAGAAGAAAACTACAGACAAATATCATGGGTGAAAAAATCCTTAAAAAAACCCTTAATAAAATTCTTGCAAACGGAATTCAGTAGTACTTAAAAATATCAAAAACAGTAATATAGCATGATTTCATCTAATCGTCTCAAGGATGCTGGGATGATTCAGTGTACATGGATCGATACATTTAATACAACACAAATACAATCAAATATGGTCACCTCAATACGTGCACATCAAATGATCACCTCAAATACAACAGGTCATTAAGTATATAAAAATTCAATACCTTTATGTATTAATCCAATCAAAACTACACAGATGAACTGAATAAAAATTTTTAAAACAAGAAGTATAACTGGCCAATAAGTATATAAAAAACTTGCAGCATCTTTTGCTACTAGGGAAGTGCAAATCAGAAGTGCTTAGTAATTCTAACTCACTCCAGTAGGAATAGCTGTTAGAAAAATCAAAACAAAACAAAACAAAGAATGTTAACATGAATATGGGGCGTAAAACTGAACCATACTACAGCTTTGTTGGGAATGTAAACTAGTACAACCACTATGAAAATTCCTCAAATAAGTAAGAACAGAAATACTATTTTTTGTTTTTGTTTAAAAAAAACACATTGTATATCTTCAAAGTAGTTATTATACAAGACACAAACCTGAAAGATTCTTGCACAAAAAATTAGACAATTCCACAACATAAAATTTTTGTTTCAACAAATCAAGGTAAACTAATACAATAAGTGAAACTAACTGCATATACTAGTAGTTTTTGAAACAATAGAATATGTAATTTGATAAAGTGTTTGAACTTCTCTACACTTCCTATTTATCTTTTCTACTTTTATTTGCATATCTTCTTTATTTGCATGTCTTTTGTGTATGTTTCTTATATAAGAAAAGCCATGTGATATTTAAGCTTGGATGTCTCTCTTGTTTCATCTAACATTAGATTCTCAGTTGTATTCATTTACCTATAAATGTCTGAAGTTTATTTTTCTTTATGGCAGTATAGTACTATTTTGTGCATAAATACTATATTTTCCTTATCTATTTATTGGTCAATGTACATATGCTGTTTACAAGATCGGGTTATTATAAATGGTGCTCCTATAAACATCAGTATGCATGTGTCCATGTAATATAATGACTTTAACTCTTTTGGAGAGATACCTTGAAGGAGAATATCTTAATCTGATGAAATTTCTATTCTTAGTTGTTTGAAAAATCTCCATTCTGAAGAATGGAGATTCATTCATTAGAAATACCATTTGACCCAACTCTGCCTCTCCTAGGAATACCCCTGGATAATTTAAGGGAACGTACTATACTACAGCTACATATGTATACCCATGCTTACAGCAGCACAGCTGCCAATAGCTAACTTGTAGAAAAGCTGAGATGTACATGGATAAAGAAAATGTGACAGTTATACATAAATGAATATTATTGAGCCAAAAAGAATGAATTCATGTAATTTGTAGGAAGTGCATAGAACTGAAGAGCATTGTATAATAGTGAAAGAAGTCAGCCTTATTACGTAACACCCACCCACCACACACACATGTATATGAGTGGAGAGTGATTAAAATTAACAGTAGACCTTGGTATGAGGAAGGAGATTAGGAAACAAACAGGTGGGTAATGGGATTGAAAGTGAGAAAGACATGTTAAATGAATGTATCAATTTACCCAAGTGCACCTCAGCATTCTGTATTAATAACATACACTAAAAGCAAACAAATAAAACTATTGAACAGATAACCCACAGTGTATCTTAACAGTGGGCATCAGCCCATGTTCAAATAAATTAGCTCATTTAACCATCATCATAATCTTAATCTCAAACTTATTAAGCAGAAATTAAAATATTTAAAGGAAAATCATTTGATTCTTTTTTCATTCAATATTTAATTATTTAAGTGTACCATGTAATCTGTAAACATAGGTCAAAGATTTCCAGTATTCTTGTATACACCCAAGTCTTCATACACTAGCAAAAGCTGGCATAGGTAACCAAAGAACTACAGCAAAAATATACCAAGGCACTGGGCGTGGTGGCTCATGCCTGTAATCCCAGCACTCGGGAGTCAGAGACAGGAGGATTGCTGAGTTTGAGGCTTGCCTTGGCTACATAGCGAGCTCAGGGCCAGCCTGAACTGCAATGAGACCCTGTCTCAAAAAATATATATATACCAAGGCAAAAGAAAAAAATGAAAAAAATGATAGTAATAGCCAATATATAATACAAGCCAGAAAAAATATTAAAATGACAAGAATATTTTGGCTGAATCCATGAGGCAGGACAATATTGTATTTCTGATTGTCTGTGTACCAGATAACCCAACAATCCCTTCTGTAAAATACACACACACACACACACACACACACACACAGAGGCTTTAACATAACTACTCTTCCTGTAAGACATGCCAGGCCCCCCATTCAACATAATATACACGTTGCTAAATAAGTTGGTTTTGAAAGTCATTGAAATGAATGAAGCTACAAATCATGGCAAAATAGAAAATGTTCTGACATGAAGGTTTTAGAAAAGACTCACTGTAAGATTTGGAATGATTTAGAAGGTCAAAAGAGTTTGTAGAAGAGTACTTTCACAAAGTATCACCACTTCTATGTGTAGTTTAATAGATCTAATGTAGAAAAAGGACAATTAGAATGAAACCAAAGCTGTTATTGGTAG